>CM026402.1:73632795-73658144 GCA_014843695.1 Archivesica marissinica | reverse complement strand
TATGTAACAATATGTATAGAATATGTGTATGTAACAATATGTATAGAATATGTGTATGTAGCAATATGTATAGAATATATGTATGTAGCACTATGTATAGAATATGTGTATGTAATAATATGTATAGAATATGTGTATGTAGCAATATGTATAAAATATGTATATGTAACAATATGTATAGAATAGAATATGTGTATGTAGCAATATGTATAGAATGTGTGTATGTAACAATATGCATAGAATATGTGTATGTAACAATATGTATAGAATGTGTGTATGTAACAATATGCATAGAATATGTGTATGTAACAATATGTATAGAATATGTGTATGTAGCAATATGTATAGAATAGAATATGTGTATGTAGCAATATATATAGAATATGTGTATGTAGCAATATGTATAGAAAATGTGTATGTAGCAATATGTATAGAATATGTGTATGTAGCAATATGTATATAATATGTGTATGTAGCAATATGTATAGAATATGTGTATGTAGCAATATGTATATAATAGAATATGTGTATGTAGCAATATGTATAGAATATGTATATGTAACAATATGTATAGAATATGTGTATGTAGCAATATGTATAGAATAGAATATGTGTATGTAACAATATGTATAGAATATGTGTATGTAACAATATGTATAGAATATGTATATGTAGCAATATGTATAGAATATGTGTATGTAACAATATGTATAGAATATGTGTATGTAACACTATGTATAGAATATGTATATGTAACAATATGTATAGAATATGTGTATGTAACACTATGTATAGAATATGTGTATGTAACAATATGCATAGAATATGTGTATGTAACACTATGTATAGAATATGTGTATGTAACAATATGTATAGAATATGTGTATGTAACACTATGTATAGAATATATGTATGTAGCAATATGTATAGAATATGTGTATGTAGCAATATGTATAGACTATGTGTATGTAGCAATATGTATAGAATATGTGTATGTAACAATATGTATAGAATATGTGTATGTAGCAATATGGATGGCATATGTGTATGTTACAATATGGTTGGCATATGTGTATGTAGTAATATGGATGGCATATGTGTATGTAGCAATATGGTTGGCATATGTGTATTTAGCAATATGGAAAGCATATGTGTATGTAGCAATATGGATGGCATATGTGTATGTAACAATATGGATGGCATATGTGTATGTAGCAATATGTATAGAATATGTGTATGTATCAATATGGATGGCATATGTGTATGTAACAATATGGATGGCATATGTGTAGTAGCAATTTAGATGGCATATGTGTATGTAGCAATATGGATGGCATGTGTATGTAACAATATGGATGGCATATGTGTATGTAGCAATATGGATGGCATATGTGTATGTAGCAATATGGATGGCATATGTGTATGTAACAATATGTATAGAATATGTATATGTAGCAATATGTATAGAATATGTGTATGTAGCAATATGTATAGAATATGTGTATGTAACAATATGTATAGAATATGTGTATGTAACAATATGTATAGAATATGTGTATGTAACAATATGTATATGTAACAATATGTATAGAATATGTATATGTAGCAATATGTATAGAATATGTGTATGTAACAATATGTATAGAATATGTGTATGTAACAATATGTATAGAATATGTGTATATAACAATATGTATAAAATATGTGTATGTAACAATATGTATAGAATATATGTATGTAACAATATGTATAGAATATATGTATGTAACAATATGTATAGAATATGTGTATGTAACAATATGCATAGAATATGTGTATGTAACAATATGTATAGAATATGTGTATGTAGCAATATGTATAGAATATGTGTATGTAACAATATGTATAGAATATGTGTATGTAACGATATGGATGGCATATGTGTATGTAACAATATGGATGGCATATGTGTATGTAGCAATATGTATAAAATATGTGTATGTAGCAATATGTATATAATATGTGTATGTAGCAATATGTATAGAATATGTGTATGTAACAATATGTATAGAATATGTGTATGTAGCAATATGTATAGAATATGTGTATGTAACAATATGTATAGAATATGTGTATGTAACAATATGCATAGAATATGTGTATATAACAATATGTATAAAATATGTGTATGTATAGAATATGTATAGAATATATGTATTAACAATATGTATAGAATATGTGTATATAACAATATGTATAGAATATGTGTATGTAACAATATGTATAGAATATGTGTATGTAACAATATGTATAGAATGTGTGTTTGTAGCAATATGTATAGAATATATGTATGTAACAATATTCATAGAATATGTGTATGTAACAATATGTATAGAATATGTGTATGTAACAATATGTATAGAATATGTGTATGTAGCAATATGTATAGAATATGTGTATGTAACAATATGTATAGAATATGTGTATGTAGCAATATGTATAGAATATGTGTATGTAACAATATGTATAGAATATGTGTATGTAACAATATGCATAGAATATGTGTATATAACAATATGTATAAAATATGTGTATGTATAAAATATGTATAGAATGTGTGTATGTAACAATATGTATAAAATATGTGTATGTAACAATATGTATAGAATATATGTATGTAACAATATGTATAAAATATGTGTATGTAACAATATGTATAAAATATGTGTATGTAACAATATGTATAGAATATGTGTATGTAACAATATGTATAGAATATGTGTATGTAACAATATGTATGGCAAGAATACATTCAGCAAATTGTTTTTAATTTAAGTATATTTAACGTTGCTACCGGTTCCTATTTGAGCGATGGTCAGTTTGCCTAACAACACCTTTCCTGGGCAGGCTCCAGCGGTTAATCAGTACTTTGTGCACCAACCTCCGTAAGAAACTGCCAACTTGTTCATATAAATGAGACACGGCGTGAGCGGGGCTCGAACCCGTGACCATCAGTGATGATAGGTTACAGTGGTATGCAAGTCAGCGACCGTAACCACTCGACCGTGGAGGCGGACTTCAGCAAATCAAGATCTTTCCAAATATTTATACTGCATTAGACGAAAGGCTGTCCGATTAGCCCAGTAATTAGCGTGCTCGCTTCAAACCAATGCAACCAGAGTTCGATACCAGGACAGGGAAGTATGTGATATGGTCCGGTGGTCGCCAGATTGGACAAGTGGGTTTTCTACGGTACACCGGTTTTCTCCCAAACGAAATACCACATATAAGTTTTCACCTGCGCCAACTAGAGTGATTAATATACAGTCAAACCTGCGTTAGTGGTCACCTCCATTAAGCAGCCAACCTGTATTAAGCAGCCAATGTCCAGATTCCCATTTGGTCATTTTATTATATATTTGACCTCTATTAAGCAGCCACCTGTGCTAAGCAGCCATTTTCTCTGACTCCCTTGGCTGGCTGCTTAAGACAGGTTTGACTGTATATGTATATCATATCTATACACGTGCTTCGTATTATTCAATAGCATAAAAGCCACATGTAGCACGATATTTTTACATTGTGGAAAAGGCAGGTCAAATAAAAAACAGCGATATCTGGTAAAAATTATGATTTTATATGTTTGATCATATAGTAATGTGTTAGTGCTTACTCCCCGTAACAATATACAGAATGTAATAATAATGTTTACTTTAAACGTTATTTATTTTACAACGGTTGCAAAGCAAGTTCTAAAAACTTATATTAATCACTCTCGTTGTACATATGAAAGCGTATATGTGATCATTCCTGTGGGAGGAAACCGGAGTACCGGAGTAACCCCACCTATCAGATATGGCGACCACCGTACCATCTCACATACTTCCCGGTCCGAGGATCGAACCCGGGCTGCATTCGTGAGAAGCGAGCGCGCTAACCACTGCGCTAATCGGACAGGCTAAAATGTAATAATAAATTATATATCAGTTCCAATTCTTCACACTATTTATATAGCATATATTTTATATAGCATATATTATATATTTTATATAGCATATATTTTATATATAGCATATAGCATATATTTTATATAGCATATATTTTATATAGCATATATTTTATATAGCATATATTTTATATAGCATTATATTTATATATCATAATTGTTATGTTATATTTCGGGTTTTACGCCATTTCGGCCAATATCGCCAACGGGCAGTTTACCTAACAACACCTTTCCTGAGCAGGCTCCAGCGGTTAACCAGTATTTGGGTGCCCCAACCTCCTTATGAAACTGTCAACTTTTTAATATAAACCACTCGACCACGGAGGCGGACATATAGCATATATTTTATATAGCATATATTTTATATAGCATATATTTTATATAGCATAATAGCATATATTTTATATATAGCATATATTTTATATAGCATATATTTTATATATAGCATATATTTTATAGAGCATAATAGCATATATTTTATGTATATAGCATATATTTTATATAGCATATATTTTATATAGCATATATCATATATTTTATATAGCATAATAGCATATATTTTATATAGCATATATTTTATATAGCATATATTTTATATAGCATATATCATATATTTTATATAGCATAATAGCATATATTTTATCAAGCATATATTTTATATATAGCATATATTTTATAGAGCATAATAGCATATATTTTATGTATATAGCATATATTTTATATAGCATATATTTTATATAGCATATATCATATATTTTATATAGCATAATAGCATATATTTTATATAGCATATATTTTATATAGCATATATTTTATATAGCATATATCATATATTTTATATAGCATAATAGCATATATTTTATATTGCATATATTTTATATAGCATATATTTGCAAGAGCGAATCCTGAACAAAATTCCAACATGAACTGAAACTTTATTTCCTCACCAATAAAGCAGGAAATATCACACGTTTTACGGAGAGATAAATACAGTGGCCTGTAAACTTACATAAAGCAGGAAATATCACACGTTTACGGAGATAAACACAGTGGACTGTAAGCTTACATAAAGCAGGAAATATCACACGTTTACAGAGATAAATACGGTGGACTGTAGGCTTACATAAAGCAGGAAATATCACACGTTTACGGAGATAAATACAGTGGACTGTAAGCTTACATAAGGCAGGAAATATCACACGTTTACGGAGATAAATACAGTGGACTGTAAGCTTACATAAAGCAGGAAATATCACACGTTTACGGAGATAAATACGGTGGACTGTAGGCTTACATAAAGCAGGAAATATCACACGTTTTACGGAGAGATAAATACAGTGGACTGTAGGCTTACATAAAGCAGGAAATATCACACGTTTACGGAGATAAATACAGTGGACTGTAAGCTTACATAAAGCAGGAAATATCACACGTTTTACGGAGAGATAAATACAGTGGACTGTAGGCTTACATAAAGCAGGAAATATCACATGTTTTACGGAGAGATACATACAGTGGACTGTAAGCTTACTATTTAGCGGGAAATATCACACGTTTTACGGAGAGATACATACAGTGGACTGTAAGCTTACTATTTAGCGGGAAATATCACACGTTTTACGGAGATAAATACAGTGGACTGTAAGCTTATGTAAAGCAGGAAATATCACACGTTTTACGGAGAGATACATACAGTGGACTGTAAGCTTATGTAAAGCAGGAAATATCACACGTTTTACGGAGAGATACATACAGTGGACTGTAAGCTTATGTAAAGCAGGAAATATCACACGTTTTACGGAGAGATACATACAGTGGACTGTAAGCTTATGTAAAGCAGGAAATATCACACGTTTTACGGAGAGATACATACAGTGGACTGTAAGCTTATTTTAGCGGGAAAAGCATCTGTTTATATATTTATATATATTATATATGACACCATAAAAAACTGTGCACTTTTATATTGAGCGTTACTTTTTCGCTACAAATTTTAGGATTATGGATTTTACTAATCCTTCACACATTGCAATAATTTACCCAATATTTTGCACATTTTGATACCAAATGTGCCTATATTAGTATCTAAAAGAATATAAATTTTACGTCAAAGGCAAGTGTACAGTTTGTTTTGTGGTGTCAGTATACATGCGTACAGGCTATACAATCACCATCCAAAACAATCACCATCCAACACCTTATGCTTGTTTTTATCCTTAAAGTGCTGCTTAGCGTACAACGAGCCCAATGCGTCAAACATGCTGTGATCTACGTGCCAGAAACAGTGATGCCAGGTCCCCCAGAAGTTCTCGTATTTGTAAACATCGGCGTAAAACACTCGAGTGACATGAATATAACTCCAAGACAGCTCCTGTGCATACCTGTGCGCCAGCCGCCAGACCATATAGTTACTCAACTTTCTGTAATTGTTAAGCAACATAAAACAGTCGAGATAGCGCAGTGGAAGAGCTGTGGTAGCGCATTGGTAGTGCGGTGATAGTACACTGGTAGTGCAGTGATAGCGCATTGGTAGAGCTGTGATAGCGCATTGGTAGTGCAGTGATAGCGCATTGGTAGAGCTGTGGTAGCGCATTGGTAGTGCGGTGATAGCGCACTGGTAGTGTAGTGATTGTGCAGTGGTAGAGCTGTGGTAGCGCATTGGTAGTGCGGTGATAGCGCACTGGTAGTGCAGTGATCGCGCAGTGGAAGGGCTGTGGTAGCGCATTGGTAGTGCGGTGATAGCGTACTGGTAGTGCAGTGATAGCGCAGTGGTAGAGCTGTGGTAGCGCAGTGGTAGTGCAGTGATATGGCAGTGTTAGAGATGTGGTAGTGCAGTGATAGCGCAGTGATAGTGCATTGGTAGTGCAGTGATAGCGTAGTGGTAGAGCTGTGGTAGCGCTGTGGTAGTGCAGTGATATGGCAGTGTTAGAGCTGTGGTAGTGCAGTGGTAGAGCTGTGGTAGTGCAGTGATAGCGCAGTGGTAGTGTAGTGATAGTGCAGTGGTAGCGATGTGGTAGTGCAGTGATATGGCAGTGTTAGAGCTGTGGTAGTGCAGTGGTAGAGCTGTGGTAGTGCAGTGATAGCGCAGTGGTAGTGTAGTGATAGTGCAGTGGTAGAGCTGTGGTAGCGCAGTGGTAGAACTATGGTAATGCAGTGATAGCACAGTGGGATGGCTGTGGTAGCGCAGTGGTAGAACTATGGTAATGCAGTGATAGTGCAGTGGTAGAGCTGTGGTAGCGCAGTGGTAGAACTATGGTAATGCAGTGATAGTGCAGTGGGAGAGCTGTGGTAGCGCAGTGGTAGAACTGTGGTAATGCAGTGATAGCGCAGTGGTAGAGCTGTGGTAGCGCAGTGGTAGCGCAGTGGTAGTGCAGTGTAGGAACTGTTGTAGCGCAGTAGTAGTGCAGTGATGGTGCAGTGTTAGAGCTGTGGTAGTGCAGTGGTAGAGCTGTGGTAGCGCAGTGGTAGAGCTGTGGTAGCGCAGAGTTAGAGCTGTGATAGCGCGGTGATAGCGCAGTACTAGAGCTGTGGTAGTGCTGTGGTAGTGCAGTGGTAGCGCGGTGATAGCGCAGTGGTAGAGCTGTGGTAGCGCGGTGATAGCGCAGTGGTAGTGCTGTGGTAGTGCTGTGGTAGTGCAGTGGTAGAGCTGTGGTAGCGCGGTGATAGCGCTGTGGTAGAGCTGTGGTAGTGTTGTGGTAATGCAGTGGTAGCGCGGTGATAGTGCAGTGGTAGAGCTGTGGTAGTGCTGTGGTAGTGCAGTGGTAGCGCTGTGGTAGAGCTGTGGTAGCGCTGTGGTAGTGCAGTGGTAGCGTAGTGATAGAGCTGTGGTAGAGCAGTGTTAGTGCTGTGATAGCGCCGTGGTAGAGCTGTGGTAGCGCAGTGTTAGCGATGTGATAGCGCAGTCGTAGAGCTGTGGTAGCGCAGTGGTTGTGCAGTGTTAGCGCTGTGGTAGTGCAGTGGTAGAACTGTGGTAGCGCAGTGTTAGCGATGTGATAGCGCAGTCGTAGAGCTGTGGTAGCGCAGTGGTAGTGCAGTGTTAGAGCTGTGGTAGTGCAGTGATAGAACTGTGGTAGCGCAGTGTTAGTGATGTGATAGCGCAGTGGTAGAGCTGTGGTAGCGCAGTGTTAGTGCTATGATAGCGCAGTGGTAGGGCTGTGGTAGCGCAGTGTTAGAGATGTGATAGCGCTGTAGTAGAGCTGTGGTAGCGCAGTGTTATTGCTGTGATAGCGCAGTGGTAGATCTGTGGTAGAGCATTGTTAGTGCTGTGATAGCGCAGTGGTAGCGCTGTGGTAGCGCAGTGTTAGAGATGTGATAGCGCAGTCGTAGAGCTGTGGTAGCGCAGTTATAGTGCAGTGTTAGAGCTGTGATAGTGGAGTGATAGCGCAGTTGTAGAACTGTGGTAGCGCAGTGTTAGAACAGTGGTAGTGCAGTGCTAGAGCTCTAGTAGCGCTGTGGTAGTGCAGTTTTAGAACAGTGGTAGTGCAGTGCTAGAGCTCTAGTAGCGCAGTGGTAGTGCAGTTTTAGAGCAGTGGTAGTGCAGTGGTAGCGCCGTGGTAGGGCTGTGGTAGCGCAGTGTTAGCGCAATGGTAGAGCTGTGGTAGCGCAGTGGTGACGCAATGGTGGTGCTGTGGTAGTGCAGTGATAGCGCCTAGTAGAACAGTGATAGTGCAGTGGTAGTGCTGTGGTAGCGCAGTGATAGCGCTGTAGTAGCGCAATGGTAGAACAGTAATAGCGTAGTGGTAGCTCAGTGGTAGCGCAGTGATAGCGCAGTAGTTGCGCAGTGGTAGAACAGTGATAGCGCAGAGGTAGGCAGTGATATAGCTGTGGTAGAGCTGTGGTAGTGCCGTGGTAGCGCAGTGGTAGAGCAGTGATAGCGCAGTGTTAGAGCTGTGATAGTACAGTGGTAGCGCAGTGGTAGAGCTGTAGTAGCGCTGTCATAGCGCAGTTGTAGAGCTGTGGTAGTGCAGTGGTAGTGCTGTGGTAGTGCAGTGATAGCGCAGTGGTAACGCAGTTGTACTGCAGTGGTAGTGAAGCGGTAGAGCTGTGGTAGTGCCGTGGTAGCGCAGTGGTAGAGCAGTGATAGCGCAGTGTTAAAGCTGTGATAGTGCCGTAGTAGCGTAGTGGTAGAGCTGTGGTAGTGCAGTGTTAGAGATGTGATAGCGCAGTCGTAGAGTTGTGATAGTGATGTGGTAGTGCAGTGGTAGGGCTGTGATAGCGCAGTGTTAGAGCTGTGATAGTGCAATGGTAGCGCAGTTGTAGCGCAGTGGTAGAGCTGTGGTAGTGCAGTGTTAGATATGTGATAGCGCAGTCGTAGAGCTGTGGTAGCGCAGTGGTAGTGCAGTGTTAGAGCTGTGGTAGTGGAGTGATAGCGCTGTGATAGACTGTGGTAGCGCAGTGCTCGAACAGTGGTAGTGCAGTGTAAGAGCTGTGGTAGCGCAGTGATAGCGCCGTGGTAGAGCTGTGGTAGCGAGTGATAGCGCAGTTGTAGAGCTGTGGTAGCGCGGTGATAGCGCAGTTGTAGAGCTGTGGTAGTGCAGTGGTAGTACTGTGGAAGTGCAGTGATAGCGCAGTGGTAGAGCTGTCGTAGTGCAGTGGTAGGGAAGTGGTAGAGCTGTGGTAGTGCCGTGGTAGCGCAGTGGTAGAGCAGTGATAGCGCAGTGTTAGAGCTGTGATAGTACAGTGGTAGCACAGTGGTAGAGCTGTGGTAGCGCTGTGATAGCGCAGTTGTAGAGCTGTGGTAGTGCAGTGGTAGTGCTGTGGTAGTGCAGTGATAGCGCCGTGGTAGCCCAGTTGTACTGCAGTGGTAGTGAAGCGGTAGAGCTGTGGTAGTGCCGTGGTAGCGCAGTGGTAGCGATGTGATAGCGCAGTGTTAGAGCTGTGATAGTGCCGTGGTAGCGCAGTGGTAGAGCTGTGGTAGTGCAGTGTTAGAGATGTGATAGCGCAGTCGTAGTGCTGTGATAGTGATGTGGTAATGCAGTGGTAGAGCTGTGATAGCGCAGTGTTAGAGCTGTGGTAGTGCAGTGTTAGAGATGTGATAGCGCAGTCGTAGAGCTGTGGTAGCGCAGTTGTAGTGCAGTGTTAGAGCTGTGGTAGTGGAGTGATAGCGCAGTGGTATACCTGTGGTAGCGCAGTGTTCGAACAGTGGTAGTGCAGTGTAAGAACTGTGGTAGCGCTCAGTGGTAGCGCCGTGGTAGAGCTGTGATAGCGCAGTGTTAGCGCAACGATGGAGCTGTGGTAGCGCTGTGGTAGCGCAGTGGTGGTGCTGTGGTAATGCAGTGATAGCGCAGTGGTAGACCTGTGATAGCGCAGTGTTATATCAGTGAGAGGGCATTGATCGTGCAGTGGTAGAACAGTGAGAGCACAGTGATCGTGCAGTGGTAGAACAGTGATAGCGCTGTTGTAGAGTAGTGGTAGACCTGTGATAGCGCAGTGTTATATCAGTGAGAGGGCATTGATCGTGCAGTGGTAGAACAGTGAGAGCACAGTGATCGTGCAGTGGTAGAACAGTGATAGCGCTGTTGTAGAGTAGTGGTAGACCTGTGATAGCGCAGTGTTATATCAGTGAGAGGGCATTGATCGTGCAGTGGTAGAACAGTGAGAGCACAGTGATCGTGCAGTGGTAGAACAGTGATAGCGCAGTGATCGTGCAGTGGTAGAACAGTGATAGCGCAGTGATCGTGCAGTGGTAGAACAGTGATAGCGCTGTTGTAGTGCAGTTGTAGAGTAGTGGTAGAGCTGTGATAGCGCAGTGGTAGAACAGTGAGAGCGCAGTAATCGCGCTGTGGTAGATCAGTGATAGCGATGTGGTAGCGCTGTGGTAGTGCAGTTGTAGAACAGTGATAGTGCATTGGTAGTGCAGTGATAGTGCAGTGATAGAGCAGTGATAGTGCAGTGATAGTGCAGTGATAGAGCAGTGATAGTGCAGTGATAGTGCAGTGGTAGAGCAGTGGTAGCGCAGTGGTAGCGCCGTGATAGAGCTGTGGTAGCGCTGTGGTAGAACAGTGAGAGCGTTGTTGTAGTGCAGTTGTAGAGTAGTGGTAGAGCTGTGATAGCGCAGTGGTAGAACAGTGAGATCGCAGTGATCGCGCAGTGGTTAAACAGTGATAGCGCTGTGGTAGTGCAGTGATAGAGCAGTGGTAGAGCTGTGGTAGAGCAGTGATAGTGCAGTGGTAGTGCAGTGGTAGAACTGTGGTAGTGCCGTGGTAGCGCAGTGGTAGAGCAGTGATAGCGCAGTGTTAGGGCTGTGATAGTGCCGTGGTAGCGCAGTGATAGAGCTGTGGTAGTGCAGTGTTAGAGATGTGCTAGCGCAGTCGTAGAGTTGTGATAGTGATGTGGTAGTGCAGTGGTAGAGCTGTGATAGCGCAGTGTTAGAGCTGTGATAGTGCCGTGGTAGCGCAGTGGTAGCGCAGTAGTAGAGCTGTGGTAGTGCAGTGTTAGAGATGTGATAGATCAATCGTAGAGCTGTGGTAGCGCTGTGGTAGTGCAGTGTTAGATCTGTGGTAGTGGAGTGATAGCGCAGTGGTAGTACTGTGGTAGCGCAGTGCTCGAACAGTGGTAGTGCAGTGTAAGAGCTGTGGTAGCGCAGTGATAGCGCAGTGGTAGAGCTGTGGTAGCGCGGTGATAGCGCAGTTGTAGAGCTGTGGTAGCGCGGTGATAGCGCTGTTATAGAGCTGTGGTAGTACAGTGGTAGTGCTGTGGTAGAGCTGTGGTAGTGCCGTGGTAGCGCAGTGGTAGAGCAGTGATAGCGCAGTGGTAGAGCTGTGATAGTACAGTGGTAGCGCAGTGGTAGAGCTGTGGTAGCGCTGTGATAGCGCAGTTGTAGAGCTGTGGTAGTGCAGTGGTAATGTTGTGGTAGTGCAGTGATAGCGCAGTGGTAGCGCAGTTGTACTGCAGTGGTAGTGAAGCGGTAGAGCTGTGGTAGTGCCGTGGTAGCGCAGTGGTAGTGCAGTGATAGCGCAGTGTTAGAGCTGTGATAGTGCCGTTGTAGCGCAGTGGTAGCGCAGTTGTATAGCTGTGGTAGTGCAGTGTTAGAGATGTGATAGCGCAGTCGTAGAGCTGTGATAGTGATGTGGTAGTGCAGTGGTAGAGCTGTGATAGCGCAGTGTTAGAGCTGTGATAGTGCAATGGTAGCGCAATAGTAGAGCTGTGGTAGTGCAGTGTTAGAGATGTGATAGCGCAGTCGTAGAGCTGTGGTAGCGCAGTGGTAGTGCAGTGTTAGAGATGTGGTAGTGGAGTGATAGCGCCGTGGTAGAACTGTGGTAGCTTAGTGTTCGAACAGTGGTAGTGCAGTGTAAGAACTGTGGTAGCGCAGTAGTAGTGCAGTTTTAGAACAATGGTAGCGCCGTGGTAGTGCAGTGTTAGAGCAGTGGTAGTGCAGTGGTAGCTCAGTGGTAGCGCCGTAGTAGAGCTGTAATAGCGCAGTGTTAGCGCAACGGTAGAGCTGTGGTAGCGCAGTAGTAGCGCATAGGTAGCGCAGTGGTGGTGCTGTGGTAGTGCAGTGATAGCGCAGTGGTTGAGCGGTGGTAGCGCAGTGGTAGAGCTGTGGTAGCGCAGTGTTAGAGCTGTGGTAGAACAGTGAGAGCGCAGTGATCGTGCAGTGATCGTGCAGTGATCGTGCAGTGGTAGAACAGTGGTAGCGCTCTGTTGTTGAGTAGTGGTAGAGCTGTGATAGCGCAGTGGTAGAACAGTGAGAGCGCAGTGATCGTGCAGTGGTAGAACAGTGATAGCGCTGTTGTAGTGCAGTTGTAGAGTAGTGGTAGAGCTGTGATAGCGCAGTGGTAGAACTGTGCGAGCGCAGTGATCGCGCAGTGGTAGAACAGTGATAGCGATGTGGTAGCGCAGTGGTAGTGCAGTGGTAAAACAGTGATAGTGCAGTGGTAGAGCAGTGATAGAGCAGTGGTAGAGCTGTGGTAGAGCAGTGATAGTGCAGTGTTAGAGCAGTGATAGAGCAATGATAGAGCTGTGGTAAAGCAGTGATAGTGCAGTGATAGAGCAGTGGTAGAACAGTGATTGTGCAGTGGTAGAGCAGTGATAGAGCAGTGATAGTGCAGTGGTAGAGCAGTGATAGAGCAGTGATAGTGCAGTGATAGTGCAGTGGTAGAGCAGTGGTAGAGCAGTGATAGAGCAGTGATAGAGCAGTGGTAGCGCAGTGGTAAAGCTGTGGTAGCGCTGTGGTAGAGCAGTGATAGTGCAGTGGTAGAGCAGTGGTAGCGCAGTGGTATCGCAGTAGTAGCGCTGTGGTAGAACAGTGAGAGCGCTGTTGTAGTGCAGTTGTAGAGTAGTGGTAGAGCTGTGATAGCGCAGTGGTAGAACAATGAGAGCGCAGTGGTCGCGTAGTGGTTAAACAGTGATAGCGCTGTGGTAGTGCAGTGATAGAGCAGTTTTAGAGCTGTGGTAGAGCAGTGATAGTGCAGTGGTAGAGCAGTGGTAGCGCAGTGGTATCGCAGTGGTAGAGCTGTGGTAGCGCTGTCGTAGAACAGTGAGAGCGCTGTTGTAGTGCAGTTGTAGAGTAGTGGTAGAGCTGTGATAGCGCAGTGGTAGAACAGTGATCGCGCAGTGATCGCGCAGTGGTTAAACAGTGATAGCGCTGTGGTAGTGTAGTGATAGAGCAGTGGTAGAACTGTGGTAGAGCAGTGATAGTGCAGTGGTAGTGCAGTGGTAGGACAGTGGTAGAGCTGTGGTAGAGCTGTGGTAGCGCTGTGGTAGAACAATGATAGAGCAGTGATAGTGCAGTGATAGTGCAGTGATAGTGCATTGATAGAGCGGTGATAGTGCAGTGATAGTGCAGTGATAGTGCAGTGATAGTGCAGTGATAGTGCAGTGGTAGAACAGTGATTGTGCAATGGTAGAGCAGTGATAGTGCAGTGATAGTGCAGTGATAGTGCAGTGGTAGAACAGTGATTGTGCAATGGTAGAGCAGTGATAGTGCAGTGATAGTGCAGTGATAGAGCAGTGATAGAACAGTGATAGCGCAATGGTAGAGCTGTGTTAGTGCTGTGTTAGCGCATTGATACAGCAGTGACAGCGCAATGGTAGTACAGTGATGTGATAGCGCAGTGGTAGAACAGTGATAGCACAGTGGTAGTGCAGTGATTGAACAATAATAGCGCCGTGATATCGCAGTGGTAGCGCTGTGGTAGAGCTGTGACAGTGCTATGATAGTGCAGTGGTAGCGTAGTGGTAATGCTGCGGTAGTGCTGTGGTAGTGCAGTGGTAGCGTAGTGGTAGCGCAGTTGTAGTGCAGTGGTAGTGCAGTGATAGAGCAGTGATAGTGCAGTGGTAGAACAGTGGTAGCATATAACTGGCTCCGTTTATATCTAATTTCGTTAAGTCAAAATCGATTATGTCGAAGTATCGGTACGACGAAATTCGACATAACGGATGCATACTATAAGTTGTGACAACCTGATTCGCAATCGAGCTAAAATAAAATGTGTATGAAATAAAAACCACATATCTAATTAGTAAATTTTACAATATATATATATATATAAACCATTGGAACATTAAAACATACATCATACATAGTTATTATCAATGACGTGCGTTATTCGGTCAGTTGTACATACATGAACAGTAAACGCAGCAACACGTAGTTACATTTTATTGTAATTTTACTCGTAGTAGCTACTTTGCTTACGTGATAACCAGCTTTTAAATTCATTATAAAGCAATACAAATATAAATGTATTCTAAACAACAGTGTGCGTTCTACGTATACAGATATTATGTCAATTGTATGAACGAGCGACATTGACGTCACAACAAGTACTTTACTATGAAGTCACAACAAGTAATATTTACCAAGTCGGTCAAAATGTGCAATGTTTTAATACCGGTTATTTGCAGAACTTTTAGCAAGTTTTACATTGGAATTGCTACTGTAGTTGGACATGGCTATTCAGCGATAGGGATACTTGGTATAGCGTTAATAGCCCGTCGTTTATAGCTCGATGATGATTTTCAGTGACACCAGAATTGCGACGCCATGTTGGTTATTTATTTTGTTTACAACCGTGCTCATTTGCATAGTTATTTCACTAGTGTAATACGAAAATATGCAATGGCGATATTACCAGTCTGTAGAGCAAATGATGTCATACATATATATGTAGCATTCAAACATCCACATCTAACTAGCATTCTACATTATCATAGTATACTCGTACACTATATTGATCCAAATTATACCCATAGCAAATATCCTTGAGTATGGTTTATGTTATTTGTTTGAGATCTATAAATAGCCTGCGACACATTAAATGTGGCACTCATTTTGTTATTTATTCGTTATTTATGGATATCCATATATCGAATTATGGTTATCCATACACACTAAATAAGTAGCAAAACGGCTCCCATACACTCAGACACAATGAACAAAACTGGAAGTGGTGTGTCAGTTCTATCTATGCCATAATGCCACACAAGTAAATCCTGAAACTCAATTTCAACACAATGCGTTGCCAATTGAGATAGTTGTGACCTGTTTAGAGGCACACATAAATATATGTTTTTTGAAATAACGTTTGAAACACAGACGGATCTGTAGTCCAGTGGTAATACGCTGGACTGATAATCCAGGGATCGCATGTCTGACCCTAATACAATTAACAGTCTTTCAGATGGGACTTTAAACCGAGGTATCGTGTCGGTGATGTACACCTTGCACGTATAAGAACCAGAGGAGACTCTGGAATGGGTCTATGTCTGTATCATTGCACTCTCTTCCAAAATTCTAAAATTACTAATCTCTTCAAGAGGCGTTGCTCATATGGGCAACTGGTAGCGACGATAAATAAACGTAAAACACAAATACCGTTTGAAACTTGGCGACAACTTTACTGACGTTCTATGATATGTAAGTTTGGTCGCTTATGACATCATTAGATTTTATTATCAATTAAAAGATATGCACATATATATGATAAGAACTTCATATTGTTCATATTATCATTCCACACATTTAGATTACAATATGAAATAGACACTACCTATCAACGGGGGAAAGCTGTGGTAACCCTAACACAAGGGTTGAAGCCAAAATCACAACTACTGGACTAGAGCGTCTGTATGTTGTGATCACTCTGGTTTCGTAAAACATGGTTATCGTATGGCCGTATTTTGGTTGTATATACGGCAAAGGTGCATCGAATGTAGTCCCAATAACTAATAGAGTACACTTTTCTTTTTGGTAAAAATGCATTTTTATGACAGGCAGCGTATAGTTGTTGTGATTTTTTGAGAAATTAGAATGAGAATACTTCAGACCGGTGTAGAAAAGGTGTGGTATAAAATGTCAGGCCATTGCAAACTGAAGGTTGGTATACTGTATTTGGCGGAGGAATACAATGTGTAAACACAGTGACGTTATTTACAGGTGCTTTTTATGTTATATTTCGGGTTTTACGCCTGCATCAGCACCATTTTGGGCTATATCGCCGGCGGGCAGTTTACCTAACAACACCTTTCCTGGGCAGGCTCCAGCGGTTAACCAGTACTTGGGTGCACCAACCTCCGTAAGAAACTGCCAACTTGTTCATATAAATGAGACATGGTCTGAGCGGGGCTCGAACCCGTGACCATCAGTGATGATAGGTTACAGTGGTATACAAGTCAGCGACCATAACCACTCGACCACGGAGGCGGACTATTTACAGGTGAGCACTGGCTATGCGAAACATTATATTTTGAATATTCTTGGTGTGTTTTCAGACTGATGTGAATACCTCTTCACAGTGGATGTGGTATCGGAAGAAATGAAAGATTAGAAATATAAATGAACAGACCGTATTTGTTTACTTTTTACTATGTATTTAATAGGCAATGTACAACCTTTTGTAAATGAGTAATGTTAAAAAAGGAAAGTATGGCAGGAAAGTATAGCCGGAATGTATGGCCGTATTGCATGGGTAATATAATAGTTTGGGCATATTTTGATTTAATTGCAAGATATAATTATTATATTTCAACGTAGAGGTTATAAGTCCTATTTTTTTATTTAAGTTTATTTAACGTTGTTATCAGTTTCCCATTTGAGCGACGGGCAGTTTACCTAAAAAAATCGTTCCTGGGCAGACTCCAGCCGTTAACCAGTACGTTGTGCACCAACCTCCGTAAGAAACTACAAATGCTATATTTTACATGCATTAGCTATATACTAGCACCTCGTCTAGCACGTCATATACTACGTCATCTAGCACGATTACACATATCCTCTCGTGATATATCGCTATCAATCATTAGCTCTACCTTATCCCTATTTGCATCTGCTAAGTGATCCCTAACATAGAGGGAACCAAGAGCATCCGGGAATTTCCTATCTACTAGCATAAAACAATGCTTGTTGGTACCCAGGAAATTTGCAACCCCGTACTGGTCTACAAAGAATTGCCTGCTAGCGTGTATATACTCCCAGGATAGTTCTGTCGCGTACGACTGAGCCAGTCGCCATATCATATAATTCTGTACTTTCCTGAAAACAATTGCCACAGCAGTGAGCAAAAACAAAATATAACAGAGTATAGATCGGCCGCAGTATTTGGAGTAGCCTGGTCAGTCAATATATATTAAGACCGAGACTATTAATTGGGCCGTATTGAGTTTCTGATCATATCAACGCCTGTGAAAACTCGGCGGGTTGTCCGTGTAATTATTGACTAGCATTAATCCTATTAGCCTATTAGCAGGCCACTTAATTAATGACGTATTTTAATCGAAAGCGAGGCACTGCAATGTTGATAAAACCTTATAATTGGCCGCCATTGTTTGCGGGTCAACTGAACGATAAATTATATAGTTTCAAAAGGTACAATGTGCGTCTGATTTGACATAATTATATTTGGTCAATATTTAAGTCGTTCTTAGTTCAATTAAGCCCCATTTACCAACGTAATATTTAAAATCCGCTATCTCGTCGATATAACACAAACATGGGAGAGTATATGTTTGCAATGTAAATGAGTCTACGGGAGCATTCGTGTATATTCTGAAATGATCGTGTATAATCGTGCCTGTTCGGCGATTTCCGATAGAATTCCGTGTATATATTTAGCGATATTATCTTGTAGAGAAGAGTGACTTATAAACAATGATTGTTTTATTTGCCAATACATCTCTTCTACGAAGGACATGCAATGGCTACGTGGATAAACGGTGAGCACTGAGCAGGGACACGATGTATCTCGAATTTCCCGTGCACCAATTAACCCTTTCACCACAACATACCTCTAAATAGACTTACAAAAAGTGTAAATCCAGATGTGCCGTCTCATCAGGATCTGCACTTTTTACCAGTAAAATTACTATTTTTAGACAAAATTACCCATTTTGATAAATGATCGGGTCCAAATGTAATTTTCTTATTAATTATTTGTCCAAAATATAATGCACCAGTCCATGTCAGTTACTTTGTGTTGAACATGTTAATATCATGCACCAGTCCATGTCAGTTACTTTGTGTTGAACGGGTTAAATATCATGCACCAGTCCATGTCAGTTACTTTGTGTTGAACGGGTTAAATATCATGCACCAGTCCTTGTCAGTTAATTGGTGTTGAACCGGTTATATATGATGCACCAGTCCATGTCAGTTACTTTGTGTTGAACGTGTTAATTATCATGCAGCAGTCCATGTCAGTTGCTTAGTGTTGAACGGGTTAAATATCATGCACCAGTACATGTCAGTTACTTAGTGTTGAACGGGTTAAATATCATGCACCAGTCCATGTCAGTTAATTGGTGTTGAACGGGTTATATATCATGCACCAGTCCATGTCAGTTACCTGGTGTTGAACGGGTAATATATCATGCACCAGTCCATGTCAGTTACTTGGTGTTGAACGGGTTAAATATCATGCAACAGTCCATGTCAGTTACTTGGTGTTGAACGGGTTATATATCATGCACCAGTCCATGTCAGTTACTTGGTGTTGAATGGGTTAAATATCATGCAACAGTCCATGTCAGTTACTTGGTGTTGAACGGGTTATATATCATGCACCAGTCGATGTCAGTTACTTTGTGTTGAACGGGTTAAATATCATGCACCAGTCCTTGTCAGTTAATTGGTGTTGAACCGGTTATATATGATGCACCAGTCCATGTCAGTTATTTGTGTTGAACGTGTTAATTATCATGCAGCAGTCCATGTCAGTTGCTTAGTGTTGAACGGGTTAAATATCATGCACCAGTCCATGTCAGTTACTTAGTGTTGAACGGTTAAATATCATGCACCAGTCCATGTCAGTTAATTGGTGTTGAACGGGTTATATATCATGCACCAGTCCATGTCAGTTACTTGGTGTTGAATGGGTTATATATCATGCACCAGTCCATGTCAGTTACTTGGTGTTGAACGACGGGTTAAATATCATGCACCAATCCATGTCAGTTACTTGGTGTTGAACGGGTTATATATCATGCAGCAGTCCATGTCAGGTACTTGGTGTTGAACGGGTTATATATCATGTACCAGTCCATGTCAGTTACTTGGTGTTGAATGTGTTAAATATCATGCACCAGTCAATGTCAGTTACTTGGTGTTGAACGGGTTATATATCATGCACCAGTCCATGTCAGTTACTTGGTGTTGAACGGGTTAAATATCATGCACCAGTCCATGTCAGTTACTTGGTGTTGAACGGGTTTGAACGGGTTAAATATCATGCACAAGTCCATGTCAGTTACTTGGTGTTGAACGGGTTAAATATCACGTACCAGTCCATGTCAGTTACTTGGTGTTGAACGGGTCATATATCATGCACCAGTCCATGTCAGTTACTTGGTGATGAACGGGTTAAATATCATGCACCAGTCCATGTCAGTTACTTGGTGTTGTGACGGGTTATATATCATGCACCAGTCCATGTCAGTTACTTGGTGTTGAATGTGTTAAATATCATGCACCAGTCCATGTCAGTTACTTGGTGTTGTGACAGGTTATATATCATGCACCAGTCCATGTCAGTTACTTAGTGTTGTGACGGGTTAAAGGATTGTAAGCTAAATTCAGGGAAGTCTATCACTGCAGTTCAGTGTTATAATAATGGCAGATCAGACTGGTGCTATAAAACATTCTACAATTGTAATATTTTGAAAGCGTATGAAGGTTGATGTTGTTGTAAAATAATTCGGTAAAAAGTTCTCGAAATTCAATGCTCATTTTCAAATGACCAAAACACATATAAAAACAAATGTATAGAATAATAATCAACACTTGTAATACGACTTATCTACATAGAGGACATAGAAAACTCACATTTCGGATAAGTGTGTTTTTACATGAAAAAAAACACTATATAAACACATAGTTTTAAACGATTTTTGAATACTTTTAGTTGTTCAGTTTGTGTCTTGTAATACAGATGTGATATATCTTTGATGGAATCCTTCATATTTCGTTTTCATGTAATAATACTCACATAATGTAGGTGTGCGTTTTCTATATCCTCTAGTATATAAAGTAGGTGTGCGTTTTCTATGTCATCTAGTATATAATGTAGGTGTGCGTTTTCTATGTCCTCTAGTATATAAAGTAGGTGTGCGTTTTCTATGTCCTCTAGTATATAATGTAGGTGTGCGTTTTCTATGTCCTCTAGTATATAATGTAGGTGTGCGTTTTCTATGTCATCTAGTATATAATGTAGGTGTGCGTTTTCTATGTCATCTAGTATATAATGTAGGTGTGCGTTTTCTATGTCATCTAGTATATAATGTAGGTGTGCGTTTTCTATGTCCTCTAGTATATAATGTAGGTGTGCGTTTTCTATGTCATCTAGTATATAATGTAGGTGTGCGTTTTCGATGTCATCTAGTATATAATGTAGGTGTGCGTTTTCTATGTCCTCTAGTATATAATGTAGGTGTGCGTTTTCTATGTCATCTAGTATATAATGTAGGTGTGCGTTTTCTATGTCCTCTAGTATATAATGTAGGTGTGCGTTTTCTATGTCCTCTAGTATATAATGTAGGTGTGCGTTTTCTATGTCCTCTAGTATATAATGTAGGTGTGCGTTTTCTATGTCCTCTAGTATATAATGTAGGTGTGCGTTTTCTATGTCCTCTAGTATATAATGTAGGTGTGCGTTTTCTATGTCCTCTAGTATATAATGTAGGTGTGCGTTTTCTATGTCCTCTAGTATATAATGTAGGTGTGCGTTTTCTATGTCCTCTAGTATATAATGTAGGTGTGCGTTTTCTATGTCCTCTAGTATATAATGTAGGTGTGCGTTTTCTATGTCCTCTAGTATATAATGTAGGTGTGCGTTTTCTATGTCCTCTAGTATATAATGTAGGTGTGCGTTTTCTATGTCCTCTAGTATATAATGTAGGTGTGCGTTTTCTATGTCCTCTAGTATATAATGTAGGTGTGCGTTTTCTATGTCCTCTAGTATATAATGTAGGTGTGCGTTTTCTATGTCCTCTAGTATATAATGTAGGTGTGCGTTTTCTATGTCCTCTAGTATATAATGTAGGTGTGCGTTTTCTATGTCCTCTAGTATATAATGTAGGTGTGCGTTTTCTATGTCCTCTAGTATATAATGTAGGTGTGCGTTTTCTATGTCCTCTAGTATATAATGTAGGTGTGCGTTTTCTATGTCCTCTAGTATATAATGTAGGTGTGCGTTTTCTATGTCCTCTAGTATATAATGTAGGTGTGCGTTTTCTATGTCCTCTAGTATATAATGTAGGTGTGCGTTTTCTATGTCCTCTAGTATATAATGTAGGTGTGCGTTTTCTATGTCCTCTAGTATATAATGTAGGTGTGCGTTTTCTATGTCCTCTAGTATATAATGTAGGTGTGCGTTTTCTATGTCCTCTAGTATATAATGTAGGTGTGCGTTTTCTATGTCCTCTAGTATATAATGTAGGTGTGCGTTTTCTATGTCCTCTAGTATATAATGTAGGTGTGCGTTTTCTATGTCCTCTAGTATATAATGTAGGTGTGCGTTTTCTATGTCCTCTAGTATATAATGTAGGTGTGCGTTTTCTATGTCCTCTAGTATATAATGTAGGTGTGCGTTTTCTATGTCCTCTAGTATATAATGTAGGTGTGCGTTTTCTATGTCCTCTAGTATATAATGTAGGTGTGCGTTTTCTATGTCCTCTAGTATATAATGTAGGTGTGCGTTTTCTATGTCCTCTAGTATATAATGTAGGTGTGCGTTTTCTATGTCCTCTAGTATATAATGTAGGTGTGCGTTTTCTATGTCCTCTAGTATATAATGTAGGTGTGCGTTTTCTATGTCCTCTAGTATATAATGTAGGTGTGCGTTTTCTATGTCCTCTAGTATATAATGTAGGTGTGCGTTTTCTATGTCCTCTAGTATATAATGTAGGTGTGCGTTTTCTATGTCCTCTAGTATATAATGTAGGTGTGCGTTTTCTATGTCCTCTAGTATATAATGTAGGTGTGCGTTTTCTATGTCCTCTAGTATATAATGTAGGTGTGCGTTTTCTATGTCCTCTAGTATATAATGTAGGTGTGCGTTTTTTATGTCCTCTAGTATATATGTAGGTGTGCGTTTTCTATGTCCTCTAGTCTATAATGTAGGTGTGCATTTTCTATGTCATCTAGTATATACATTAGGTGTGCGTTTTCTATGTCCTCTAGTATATAATGTAGGTGTGCGTTTTCTATGTCCTCTAGTATATAATGTAGGTGTGCGTTTTCTATGTCCTCTAGTATATAATGTAGGTGTGCGTTTTCTATGTCCTCTAGTATATAATGTAGGTGTGCGTTTTCTATGTCCTCTAGTATATAATGTAGGTGTGCGTTTTCTATGTCCTCTAGTATATAATGTAGGTGTGCGTTTTCTATGTCCTCTAGTATATAATGTAGGTGTGCGTTTTCTATGTCCTCTAGTATATAATGTAGGTGTGCGTTTTCTATGTCCTCTAGTATATAATGTAGGTGTGCGTTTTCTATGTCCTCTAGTATATAATGTAGGTGTGCGTTTTCTATGTCCTCTAGTATATAATGTAGGTGTGCGTTTTCTATGTCCTCTAGTATATAATGTAGGTGTGCGTTTTCTATGTCCTCTAGTATATAATGTAGGTGTGCGTTTTCTATGTCCTCTAGTATATAATGTAGGTGTGCGTTTTCTATGTCCTCTAGTATATAATGTAGGTGTGCGTTTTCTATGTCCTCTAGTATATAATGTAGGTGTGCGTTTTCTATGTCCTCTAGTATATAATGTAGGTGTGCGTTTTCTATGTCCTCTAGTATATAATGTAGGTGTGCGTTTTCTATGTCCTCTAGTATATAATTTAGGTATGACGTTTCTATGTCATCTAGTATATAATGTAGGTGTGCGTTTTCTATGTCCTCTAGTATATAATGTAGGTGTGCGTTTTCTATGTCCTCTAGTATATAATGTAGGTGTGCGTTTTCTATGTCCTCTAGTATATAATGTAGGTGTGCGTTTTCTATGTCCTCTAGTATATAATGTAGGTGTGCGTTTTCTATGTCCTCTAGTATATAATGTAGGTGTGCGTTTTCTATGTCCTCTAGTATATAATGTAGGTGTGCGTTTTCTATGTCCTCTAGTATATAATGTAGGTGTGCGTTTTCTATGTCCTCTAGTATATAATGTAGGTGTGCGTTTTCTATGTCCTCTAGTATATAATGTAGGTGTGCGTTTTCTATGTCCTCTAGTATATAATGTAGGTGTGCGTTTTCTATGTCCTCTAGTATATAATGTAGGTGTGCGTTTTCTATGTCCTCTAGTATATAATGTAGGTGTGCGTTTTCTATGTCCTCTAGTATATAATGTAGGTGTGCGTTTTCTATGTCCTCTAGTATATAATGTAGGTGTGCGTTTTCTATGTCCTCTAGTATATAATGTAGGTGTGCGTTTTCTATGTCCTCTAGTATATAATGTAGGTGTGCGTTTTCTATGTCCTCTAGTATATAATGTAGGTGTGCGTTTTCTATGTCCTCTAGTATATAATGTAGGTGTGCGTTTTCTATGTCATCTAGTATATAATGTAGGTGTGCGTTTTCTATGTCATCTAGTATATAATGTAGGTGTGCGTTTTCTATGTCATCTGGTATATAATTTAGGTATGCGTTTCTATGTCTCTAGTATATAATGTAGGTTGCGTTTTCTATGTCATCTAGTATATAATGTAGGTGTGCGTTTTCTATGTCATCTAGTATATAATGTAGGTGTGCGTTTTCTATGTCATCTAGTATATAATGTAGGTGTGCGTTTTCTATGTCCTCTAGTATATAATGTAGGTGTGCGTTTTCTATGTCCTCTAGTATATAATGTAGGTGTGCGTTTTCTATGTCCTCTAGTATATAATGTAGGTGTGCGTTTTCTATGTCCTCTAGTATATAATGTAGGTGTGCGTTTTCTATGTCCTCTAGTATATAATGTAGGTGTGCGTTTTCTATGTCCTCTAGTATATAATGTAGGTGTGCGTTTTCTATGTCCTCTAGTATATAATGTAGGTGTGCGTTTTCTATGTCCTCTAGTATATAATGTAGGTGTGCGTTTTCTATGTCCTCTAGTATATAATGTAGGTGTGCGTTTTCTATGTCCTCTAGTATATAATGTAGGTGTGCGTTTTCTATGTCCTCTAGTATATAATGTAGGTGTGCGTTTTCTATGTCATCTAGTATATAATGTAGGTGTGCGTTTTCTATGTCCTCTAGTATATAATGTAGGTGTGCGTTTTCTATGTCCTCTAGTATATAATGTAGGTGTGCGTTTTCTATGTCCTAGTATATAATGTAGGTGTGCGTTTTCTATGTCCTCTAGTATATAATGTAGGTGTGCGTTTTCTATGTCCTCTAGTATATAATGTAGGTGTGCGTTTTCTATGTCCTCTAGTATATAATGTAGGTGTGCGTTTTCTATGTCCTCTAGTATATAATGTAGGTGTGCGTTTTCTATGTCCTCTAGTATATAATGTAGGTGTGCGTTTTCTATGTCCTCTAGTATATAATGTAGGTGTGCGTTTCTATGTCCTCTAGTATATAATGTAGGTGTGCGTTTTCTATGTCCTCTAGTATATAATGTAGGTGTGCGTTTTCTATGTCCTCTAGTATATAATGTAGGTGTGCGTTTTCTATGTCGCGCAAGCTCAGTGCAAGCAGGAATACTTGTCTCCAGGCAGCATTGACATGAACTTCGCTACAGAAGAATCGCTTAGGCATTATGTCATGTTGTTAAACTTTATTTATTTTACAATGATTGCGAAGCAAGTTCTAACAACTTATATTAATTAATCACTCTCGTTGGCGCGGATGAAAGCGTATATGTGGTCATTCGTGTGAGAGGAAACCGGAGTACCCGGAGACCTGTCCGATCTGGCGACCACCGTACCATCTCGTATACTTTCCTGTCCGAGGATC
>CM026402.1:73613502-73631795 GCA_014843695.1 Archivesica marissinica | reverse complement strand
CGCACGCACGCACGCACGCACGCACGCACGCACGCACGCACGCACGCACGCACGCACGCACGCACGCACGCAGCACGCACGCACGCACGCACGCACGCACGCACGCACGCACGCACGCACGCACACACACACGCACGCACGCACACACATACACATACAACGACAACACACGCCGCACGCACACACGCGCACGCACGCACACCCATACGCCAACCAACACACACACCAACCAACACACCCACCAACCAACACACCCCACCCACCCACGCACGCACACACACGTCAACGCACGCACGCACGCAAACACCCACACACACGCGCAAATGCGCAAACGCACACACACACGCGCGCACACACACACACACACAAAATAAGCGAGGCGACCTGAATTATTTGTGTGTATACTTGTCTGTGCATTCTGAAGGCAGTTTTATCAGTTTTCCTATATACATGTGGTTACCTGCCAAATTCTAACCGAGGCGAGTGCCACATTTGCCTCAGTGTGGCCTGATTGTATTACATGTAGTTTCAAAATATATTCTATGTTGTTGTAATGTTAGTACTGTGCAAGCTGAATCTAAATAAACGTATACTATTATCTTGTTGCAAAATGAAATAGAAAGCAAGTTTAATCCTCCAAAGCGAATTTGTCACTCGAATGTGTCTGTCTGTCTGTCTGTCTGTCTGTCTGTCTGTCTGTCTGTCTGTCTGTCTGTCTGTCTGTCTGTCTGTCTGTCTGTCTGTCTGTCTGTCTGTCTGTCTGTCTGTCTGTCTGTCTGTCTGTCGGTCTGTTTGTCCGCGGTATCGTGTTTCCTCGGCATCGTGTTTCCTTGGTATCGTGTTTCCTCGGCATCGTGTTTCCTCGGCATCGTGTTTCCGAGGTATGGTGTTTCCGAGGCATCGTGTTTCCGAGGTATCGTGTTTCCTAGGTATCGTGTTTCCGAGGCATCGTGTTTCCGCGGTATCGTGTTTCCGAGGCATCGTGTTTCCGAGGTATCGTGTTTCCGAAGCATCGTCTTTCCGAGGTATCGTGTTCCCGCGGTATCGTGTTTCCGAGGTATCGTGTTTCCTCGGCATCGTGTTTCCTCGCATCGTGTTTCCGAGGCATCGTGTTTCCGAGACATCGTGTTTCCGAGGCATCGTGTTTCCGAGGCATCGTGTTCCGAGGTATGGTGTTTCCGAGGTATCGTGTTTCCGAGGTATCGTGTTTCCGAGGTATGGTGTTTCCGAGGTATGTTGTTTCCTCGGCATCGTGTTTCCTCGGTATCGTGTTTCCTCGGCATCGTGCTTCCGAGGCATCGTGTTTCCGAGGTATGGTGTTTCCGAGGCATCGTGTTTCCGAGGCATCGTGTTTCCGAGGTATGTGTTTCGAGATCGTTTCCGAGGTATCGTGTTCCGGTATGTGTCAACCCCCCAGTGTTTCCGAATCGTGTCGAGGCATCGTGTTTCCGAGGCATCGTGTTTCCGAGGTATGGTGTTTCCGAGGTATCGTGTTTCCGAGGTATCGTGTTTCCGAGGTATGGTGTTTCCGAGGTATGTTGTTTCCTCGGCATCGTGTTTCCTCGGTATCGTGTTTCCTCGGCATCGTGCTTCCGAGGCATCGTGTTTCCGAGGTATGGTGTTTCCGAGGCATCGTGTTTCCGAGGCATCGTGTTTCCGAGGTATGGTGTTTCCGAGGTATCGTGTTTCCGAGGTATCGTGTTTCCGAGGTATGGTGTTTCCGAGGTATCGTGTTTTCGAGGCATCGTGTTTCCGAGGTATGGTGTTTCCGAGGCATCGTGTTTCCGAGGTATGGTGTTTCCGAGGCATCGTGTTTCCGAGGTATCGTGTTTCCGAGGTATGGTGTTTCCGAGGCATCGTGTTTCCGAGGTATGGTGTTTCCGAGGCATCGTGTTTCGGTATGTTGTTTCCTCGGCATCGTGTTTCCTCGGTATCGTGTTTCCTCGGCATCATGCTTCCTCGGCATCGTGTTTCCGAGGTATGGTGTTTCCGAAGCATCGTGTTTCCGAGGTATGGTGTTTCCGAGACATCGTGTTTCCGAGGTATGGTGTTTCCGAGGTATCGTGTTTCCGAGGTATCGTGTTTCCGAGGTATGGTGTTTCCGATGTATCGTGTTTTCGAGACATCGTGTTTCCGAGGTATGGTGTTTCCGAGGCATCGTGTTTCCTCGGTATGGTGTTTCCGAGGCATCGTGTTTCCGAGGTATCTTGTTTCCGAGGTATGTTGTTTCCGAGGCATCGTGTTTCCGAGGTATCGTGTTTCCGCGGTATCGTGTTTCCGCTGTATCGTGTTTCCTCGGTATCGTGTTTCCTCGGTATCGTGTTACCGCGGTATCGTGTTTCCGAGGCATCGTGTTTCCTCGGCATCGTGTTTCCGCGGTATCGTGTTTCCTCGGTATCGTGTTTCCGAAGCATCGTGTTTCCGAGGCATCGTGTTTCCGCGGTATCGTGTTTCCTCGGTATCGTGTTTCCTCGGTATCGTGTTTCCGCGGTATCGTGTTTCCTCGGCATCGTGTTTCCTCGGCATCGTGTTTCCGCGGTATCGTGTTTCCTCGGTATCGTGTTTCATCGGTATCGTGTTTCCGAGGCATCGTGTTTCCGAGGCATCGTGTTTCCGAGGCATCGTGTTTCCGCGGTATCGTGTTTCCGAGGCATCGTGTTTCGAGCGAGGCATCGTGTTTCCGAAGCATCGTGTTTCCTCGGTATCGTGTTTCCGCGGTATCGTGTTTCCTCGGCATCGTGTTTCCTCGGTATCGTGTTTCCTCGGCATCGTGTTTCCGCGGTATCGTGTTTCCGAGGCATCGTGTTTCCGAGGTATCATGTTTCCTCGGCATCGTGTTTCCGAGGTATGGTGTTTCCGAGGTATGTTGTTTGCGAGGCATCGTGTTTCCGAGGTATCGTGTTTCCGAGGCATCGTGTTTCCGAGGTATGGTGTTTCCGAGGCATCGTGTTTCCGAGGCATCGTGTTTCCGAGGCATCGTGTTTCCGAGGTATGGTGTTTCCGAGGTATGGTGTTTCCGAGGTATCGTGTTTTCGAGGCATCGTGTTTCCGAGGTATGGTGTTTCCGAGGTATGGTGTTTCCGAGGTATGGTGTTTCCGAGGTATCGTGTTTTCGAGGCATCGTGTTTCCGAGGTATGGTGTTTCCGAGGTATCGTGTTTCCGAGGCATGGTGTTTCCGAGGTATCGTGTTTTCGAGGCATCGTGTTTCCGAGGTATGGTGTTTCCGAGGTATCGTGTTTCCGAGGTATGGTGTTTCCGAGGTATCGTGTTTTCGAGGCATCGTGTTTCCGAGGTATGGTGTTTCCGAGGTATCGTGTTTCCGAGGCATGGTGTTTCCGAGGTATCGTGTTTTCGAGGCATCGTGTTTCCGAGGTATGGTGTTTCCGAGGTATCGTGTTTCCGAGGTATCGTGTTTCCGAGGTATGGTGTTTCCGAGGTATCGTGTTTCCGAGGTATGGTGTTTCCGAGGCATCGTGTTTCCGTGTTTCCGAGGCATCGTGTTTCCGTGTTTCCGAGGCATCGTGTTTCCGTGTAGTACGCTTACTCCAGTTGAGGAGATACGAAAACAGGGAATCTGTTTCTGATTTCGCGTTTAAATTCCCGGCCCTCTGACATTATCGCAATTCCAAGTGTTCCGGACTCTGACATGGCGCCTTATGCATTGTGTGCGTTTACGTTTATTTTTCGTCGTTACTGGTTACCAATATGAGCGACACAGAGTCTCCTCTGGTTCTCTTACGCGCATTGTGTAGAGCACCGATAGGTGATCTCGGAGACTGTTCATTTTTAATTAATTAACACTCACACACTTTCTCGCTCCCTCACGAACGCACGCACTCACATCCTTTCTCACGCCCTCAAGAACGCACACACTGACATCATTTCACGTGCATGCACGAACGGACGCACACACTGACATCCTTTCACGCGCCTGTACGAACGAACGCACACACTGACATCCTTTCACGCGCCTGTACGAACGAACGCACACACTGACATCCTCTCACGCGCCTGCACGAACGAACGCACACACTGACATCCTTTCACGCGCCTGCACGAACGAACGCACACACTGACATCCTTTCACGCGCCTGTACGAACGAACGCACACAATGACATCCTCTCACGCGCATGCACGAACGAACGCAAACACTGACATCCTTTCACGCGCCTGCACGAACGCACACACTGACATCCTTTCTCGCGCCTGCACGAACGCACACACTGACATCTTTTTTAGCGCCCCGACGAACGCACACACTGACATCCTTTCTAGCGCCCCGAAAAACGCATGCATACACCAACTATTGGCAGTTTAAAATAATGTTTCTTTAATGACATTTTAACGAACAGTTATTGTATGCAGAAACAGATACATTCCAGCATAGTTTAATACAATAAGTTATCTAATTATACCTTGTTATTTACAATAATACATATGGCCGTCGCCAAGCGTATAGGGGCACTTGGATGATATTGTTTAGAAAAATGGGAAGAACTTGAGTGTTTAAGTTAGACTAAAATTACACACCTTTACTTTACTGTTTGCCCCTCAGGGGAGTATTAATTATAGTTATGCCGTATGAATTTCGACATCAAATAGCGTAAAATTTAGAAATTGTTGCCAATGTTTCCAACCCCATGACTTTGTTAGAAAAAGATAATGGTATGGTATTTGGTGAAATCGTGGTATAAATTAAAGTTGTGGACTCTAAATGTGAACGATGATGAGCAGCTTATATATGTGCATTTCTTAATTTGGTAGTAAAAACATACTAACGTCATCAGCGACCAAAATTACAGATTATCAGACGTCATTAATGTAGGCACGAAGTTTCAAACGTTCCAAACTTCGTTCAAAAACATCTTTATTTGTGTCATTAAGCATGTTAAAACTTTCTCAATTGGTAAAAGATTGAGTTGAAATTGTCAGGATTTGTTTTTGTGACTTTGTTTATTGACAAGATAATTATATTAACTTCATTTGTGTTAATTATACCCGAGTGCCCTGTTCACGTGTCGCCCGCCATATGATAAGCATTAAATGTATAAGCATCAGTGAGTTTTGAAGTAAGTATTTTTCTGCCTTGCAAATGCAGTATATTTCAGTGCAGTATAGGTCACTTATATGGCGTATCACATTTCTTGGTTAAGCTTGCCGACCCCATCTGGGTAGCCCAACACGTCAATATGTATGACATTTCTTGGCTGAGTTCATTGTCGATCCCGCCGGGCAGTTGAATGCCTGAGTAAACTCGTCCAGTAACGACAACGCCGTGTTTGTTCTGGAAAAGACATTGTTACACATTTATTTAATTTATACACATTTAGTTTAGCTCGATTGTGAAACAAGTTCCTAAAACTTATATTAATCACTCTCTAGACCTGATGACCATCGCCACGAGGGAGAGAGAAGATGAATGTGGAATTTAAATAATTTGCCTATGGACACAACCATAACGGTTCCAACGGGGCTCGAACTCCAGGCCTCTCGCACATACAGCGAACGCGCTACCACTGCGCTATCACGACTTCCATATATGTATTTAATGCACAAACAAGTGACACTCGGCCGTTAATAATAACAACAACAACAACAACAACAACAACAACAACAGCAGCAACAACAACAGCCACAACAGCAGCAACAACAGCAGCAACAACAGCAGGCACAGCAGCAGCAACAACAGCAGGCACAGCAGCAGCAACAACAGCAGCAACAACAGCAGGCACAGCAGCAGCAACAACAGCCACAGCAGCAGCAACAACAGCAGGCACAACAACAGCAGCAACAACAGCAGACACAGCAACAACAGCAGCAACAACAGCAGGCACAGCAGCAGCAACAGCAGCCACAACAGCAGCAACAACAGCAGCAACAACAGCAGCAACAACAGCAGCCACAACAGCAGGCACAGCAGCAACAACAGCAGCAACAACAGCAGCCACAACAGCAGCCACAACAGCAGGCACAACAGCAGCAACAACAGCAGGCACAACAGCAGCAACAACAGCAGCAACAACAGCAGCAACAACAGCAGCAACAACAGCAACAACAGCAGGCACAACAGCAGGCACAACAACAGCAACAACAGCAGGCACAACAACAGCAGGCGCAACAACATCAGGCACAGCAGCAGCAACAACAGCAGGCACAGCAACAGCAGGCACAGCAGCCACAACAGCAGCAGCAACAACAGCAGCAACAACAGCAGGCACAGCAGGCACATTAGCAACAACAGCAGCAACAACAACAGCAACAGCAGGCACAACAGCAGCAACAACAGCAGGCACAACAGCAGCAACAACAGCAGCCACAACAGCAACAACAGCAGCAGGCACAGCAGCCGCAACAGCAGACACAACAGCAGCAACAACAGCAGCAACAACAGCAGGCACAACAGCAGCAACAACAGCAGCCACACCAGCAACAATAGCAGCAGGCACAACAGCAGGCACAACAACAGCAGGCACAATAACAGCAACAACAGCAGGCACATCAGCAGCAACAACAGCAGCAACAACAGCAGGCACAACAGCAGCAACAACAGCAGCCACAACAGCAACAACAACAGCAGGCACACCAACAGCAACAACAGCAGGCACAACAACAGCATGCACAACAACAGCAACAACAGCAGGTACAGCAGCAGCAACAACAACAGCAGCAGCAACAACAGCAGGCACAGCAGCCACAACATCAGCAACAACAGCAGCAACAACAGCAGTCACAGCAGCAGCAACAACAGCAGCAACAACAGCAGCCACAACAGCAGCCACAACAGCAACAACAGGCACAACAGGCACAACAGCAGCAACAACAGCAGGCACACCAGCAGCAACAACAACAGCAGCAGCAACAACAGCAGGCACAGCAGCCACAACATCAGCAACAACAGCAGCAACAACAGCAGTCACAGCAGCAACAACAGCAGCAACAACAGCAGCCACAACAGCAGCCACAACAGCAACAGCAGGCACAACAGCAGCAACAACAGCAGGCACAACAGCAGGCACACCAGCAGCAACAACAGCAGCCACAACAGCAGGCACATCAGCAGCAACAACAGCAGGCACAACAGCAGCAACAACAGCAGCCACAACAGCAGCAGCAACAACAGCCACAACAGCAGCAACAACAGCCACACCAGCAGCAACAACAGCAGGCACAACCACAGCAGGCACAGCATCAGCAACAACAGCAGGCACAGCAGGCACAGTAGCAACAACAGCAGCAGCAACAACAGCAACAGCAGGCACAACAACAACAGCAGGCACAACAGCAGCCACAACAGCAACATCAGGCACAACAGCAGCAACAACAGCAGGCACAACAGCAGCAAAAACAGCAGCAACAGCAACAACAGCAGCAGGCACAACAGCAGGCACAACAACAACAACAGCAGCCACAACAGCAACATCAGACACAACAGCAGCAACAACAGCAGCAACAACAGCAGGCACAACAGCAGCAACAACAGCAGCCACAACAGCAACAACATCAGCAGGCACAACAGCAGGCACAACAACAGCAACAACAACAGTCACAACAACAGCAGTCACAACAACAGCAGGCACAGCAGCATCAACAGCAGCAACAACAGCAGGCACAACAGCAGCAACAACAGCAGCCACAACAGCAACAACAGCAGCAGGCACAGCAGCCGCAACAGCAGACACAACAGCAGCAACAACAGCAGCAACAACAGCAGGCACAACAGCAGCAACAACAGCAGCCACACCAGCAACAATATCAGCAGGCACAACAGCAGGCACAACAACAGCAGGCACAATAACAGCAGGCACATCAGCAGCAACAACAGAAGCAACAACAGCAGGCACAACAGCAGCAACAACAGCAGCCACAACAGCAACAACAACAGCAGGCACACCAACAGCAACAACAGCAGGCACAACAACAGCATGCACAACAACAACAGCAACAACAGCAGGCACAGCAGCAGCAACAACAACAGCAGCAGCAACAACAGCAGGCACAGCAGCCACAACATCAGCAACAACAGCAGCAACAACAGCAGTCACAGCAGCAGCAACAACAGCAGCAACAACAGCAGCCACAACAGCAGCCACAACAGCAGCCACAACAGCAACAGCAGGCACAACAGCAGCAACAACAGCAGGCACAACAGCAGGCACACCAGCAGCAACAACAGCAGCCACAACAACAACAACAACAACAGCAGGCACACCAACAGCAACAACAGCAGGCACAACAACAGCAGGCACAACAACAGCATGCACAACAACAGCAGGCACAACAACAGCAACAACAGCAGGCACAGCAGCAGCAACAACAACAGCAGCAGCAACAACAGTAGGCACAGCAGCCACAACATCAGCAACAACAGCAGCAACAACAGCAGTCACAGCAGCAACAACAGCAGCAACAACAGCAGCCACAACAGCAGCCACAACAGCAGCCACAACAGCAACAGCAGGCACAACAGCAGCAACAACAGCAGGCACAACAGCAGGCACACCAGCAGCAACAACAGCAGCCACAACAGCAGGCACATCAGCAGCAACAACAGCAGGCACAACAGCAGCAACAACAGCAGCCACAACAGCAGCAGCAACAACAGCCACAACAGCAGCAACAACAGCCACACCAGCAGCAACAACATCAGGCACAACCACAGCAGGCACATCATCAGCAACAACAGCAGGCACAGTAGCAACAACAGCAGCAGCAGCAACAGCAGGCACAACATCAACAGCAGGCACAACAGCAACAGCAGGCACACCAGCATCCACAACAGCAACAGCAGGCACAACAGCAGGCACAACAGCAGCAACAACAGCAACAACAGCAGCAGGCACAACAGCAGGCACAACAACAACAACAGCAGCCACAACAGCAACATCAGACACAACAGCAGCAACAACAGCAGCAACAACAGCAGCAACAACAGCAGGCACAACAGCAGCAACAACAGCAGCCACAACAGCAACAACAGCAGCAGGCACAACAGCAGGCACAACAACAGCAACAACAGCAGTCACAACAACAGCAGTCACAACAACAGCAGTCACAACAACAGCAGGCACAGCAGCATCAACAGCAGCAACAACAGCAGACACAACAGCAGCAACAACAGCAGCCACAACAACAACAACAACAGCAGGCACAACAACAGCAACAACAGCAGGCACACCAACAGCAGGCACAACAACAGCAGGCACATCAGCAGCAACAACAGCAGCCACAACAACAACAACAGCAGGCACAACAACAGCAACAACAGCAGGCACAACAACAGCAGGCACAACAACAGCAGGCACATCAGCAGAAACAACAGCAGCAGCAACAACAGCAGGCACAGCAGCCACAACATCAGCAACAATAGCAGCAACAACAGCAGCCACAACAGCAGTCACAGCAGCAACAACAGCAGCAACAACAGCAGCCACAACAGCAGCCACAACATAACAGCAGGCACAACAGCAGCAACAACAGCAGGCACAACAGCAGCAACAACAGCAGGCACACCAGCAGCAACAACAGCAGCAGCCACAACAGCAGCAACAACAGCAGGCACATCAGCAGCAACAACAGCAGGCACAACAGCAGCAACAACAGCCACACCAGCAGCAACAACAGCAGGCACAACCACAGCAGGCACAGCAGCAGCAACAACAGCAGGCACAACATCAGCAACAACAGCAGCAGCCACAACAGCAGCAACAACAGCAGGTACAACAACAGCAACAACAGCAGCCACAACATCAGCAACAACAGCAGCCACAACAGCAGCAACAACAGCAGGCACAACCGCAGCAACAACAGCAGGCACAACAACATCAGGCACAGCAGCAGCCACAACAGCAGCAACAACAGCAGGCACAACAGCAGCAGACACATCAGCTGCAGGCACAACAACCGCAGGCACAACAACAGCAGGCACATCAGCAGCAGGCACAACAACAGCAGCAACAGCAGCAACAACAGCAGCCACAACAGCAGCAACAACAGCAGGCACAACATCAGCAGGCACACCAACAGCAGGCACAACAACAGCAGGCACATCAGCAGCAGGCACAACAACAGCAACAACAGCAGCAACAACAGCAGCCACAACAGCAGCAACAACAGCAGGCACAACAACAGCATGCACATCAGCAGCAACAACAGCAGGCACAACAGCAGCAACAACAGCAGCCACAACATCAGCAACAACAGCAGCCACAACAGCAGCAACAACAGCAGGCACAACAGCAGCATGCACATCAGCAGGCACAACAACAGCAGGCACAGCAGCAGCAGCAGCAGGCACAACAGCAGCAACAACAGCAGGCACAACAGGTCATATAATATTGTTGAAAAAACAATTAAATCAATACATATATATTATATTTTAAATTAGTTACACTCGTGGTGATTTCATTCACTATTTAATGAAACTTGTTTTGGAATTTGCTATTAAGCGAAACCTTTTTGTATGAAATCACGACGAGTGTAACATCCTTTTTATCACATTACCACAGTGACAACAAACAAAATTTGAAGAAATAATATGTTTCTGTTTGCCAGTATAAGTTTGAGAATGATTAAACTAAGCTGCATCCGTACGCCGCAGTAAGTAGTCCCTGATAACCAAACAACTTCACACAAATACTCGACACAATATTTTTAATCGCTGTATTCCTGTAGTGCATATTTAGCATTTTATTGATTAAACCATTGATTTTCAACAATAAAGCATGAACACAAACAACATGTAATGTGTATTGCAAGCTGTCAGTGTGATGCCACGACCAATCAGAATCCTTCCAGGTGTTATTAAACGCGTGGCCGTATACGACTTTTATTAGATGGCTGTATTATACAATAGCAAGTACATATATAGTGCAGTAGCACATCATAATTATTATAATAACATGGGGACTTTTCATAAACCTTTGTGCTTATGGACGTGGTGGGGTGGTGGTATAGGGGAGGGGTAATTTACCTTTGAGGTCACGAATAGGACAGTAAAGTTTATATGTTAAATGTAATAAAATTCCAATAACATGATGGTAGTGAATGGTTTCATTCATCCTTATATATATATCGTTTTGCGCTGTTTTTCGCTCGAGTCTTTATAAGTAAATAGTACTATCTTACTATCAACAGTCTACCCCAATACACGAAACACTTGTTGTTCTTAATCTTTATATTTATACCAAAGTATCTGTTTTTAACATTTACATGTTTTAATAGTTTTACTACCAACCCAGAATGTTTCATTAATTGCTACAATGAGTACCGTGAAAATGCTCAGCATGAATATGCAAGACTTAGTTTAAACAATATTTATTCCTTTGAATAAACAGTCAAGTATAAATATTATGTACATACATGTAGGATTGAGGAGAAAGCAACCTGTTTGTTCCATTATATGCATGAATTATATCTGGGCCTACAAAACTGATGTTTTTTTTAATACACTACACTCGACAACATTCCTAATCTTGTATTTTATTATATTTGGAGCCAAATAGTTTCATTTTGTCTTTCAACGTATTTTATTCCCGATGATTACGCAGCAATACAGCATACAGATCTGTAATAAAATGTATCAAATAAGTTTATATTAATATTTGATATTGTATGGTTTGCTCAAAATACTGTAAAACACCAGGTTACCGATTAGGAATGTTGTTGAGTGTAGAACGGCACATGCTTGTAACAACTTCAATAACGCAGATGCAAACACAAACTCATTCTCTGTTATAAAATGATAAACCACCTTACTCCAGACTACCTATCACGTTTGGCTCCTCGCCAATAACATACAGCCTCCAAATGCACTAGGAACATCCATTGCAATGCACAGCTCTTCACAAAGTCTTTCCTTCCGCCAACCATTGACTTGTGCAACAATACACTAACCGATATACAAGTCTCAGAGCCCGCCTCTGTGGTCGAGTGGTTAAGGTCACCGACTGTATACCACGGTAACCTATCATCACTGATGGTCACGTGTTCGAGCCCCGCTCAGACCGTGTCTCTTTATATGAAAAGGTTGGCAGTTTATTACGGATGTCGGTGCACCAAGTACTGGTTAACGGCTGGAGCATGCACATGACAGGTGTTGTTAGTTAGGTAAACTGCCCGTCGCTCAAATGGGCAACCGGTGGCGACTTTAAATAAACTTAAATTAAAAAAGTCAAGAACACGCCCCACTGAACTATGCCATCGGTCAACGAGATACAAACATATTCCATACAAGACTGAGAACACACTGCAGTACATTACATTTACATTTGTTTGCAGATGTAGCGAAGCAGTAGAGACTACAGAACACTATTTCTTTACTTGTCCATTATGCACAACTCACAGGGCAATACTCAGTAACTAGACCAGCAACACTGCACCAACACTTAACACACATAAGGACATGCACAACTCACAGGGCAATACTCAGTAACTAGACCAGCAACACTGCACCAACACTTAACACACAGAAGGACATGCACAACTCACAGGGCAATACTCAGTAACTAGACCAGCAACACTGCACCAACACTTAACACACAGAAGGACATGCACAACTCACAGGGCAATACTCAGTAACTAGACCAGCAACACTGCACCAACACTTAACACACAGAAGGACATGCACAACTCACAGGGCAATACTCAGTAACTAGACCAGCAACACTGCACCAACACTTAACACACAGAAGGACATGCACAACTCAGCTCGGAACAGAACATACTACTTTTCACCCACGTTCACAACTACACCAAAGACACAAAACGGTTTGCATAACATCAAACAATTGCCATATGTAAAGCCTACCCAGTTTCCGTAAATGCACGAGCCGGTGACATCAAATATGATTCGCTTTCAGATAAATTATCTATGTATATAGTCACACATGACATTGACAAGCAGATACATTATCTATATATATATAGTTACACATGGTATTGACAAGCAGATACATTATCTATATATATATATAGTCACACATGACATTGACAAGCAGATACATTATCTATGTATATAGTCACACATGACATTGACAAGCAGATACATTATCTATATATATAGTTACACATGGTATTGACAAGCAGATATATTATCTATATATATATATATATATATATAGTCACACATGACATTGACAAGCAGATACATTATCTATATATATATAGTCACACATGACATTGACAAGCAGATACATTATCTATGTATATAGTCACACATGACATTGACAAGCAGATACATTATCTATATATAGTCACACATGACATTGACAAGCAGATACATTATCTATATATATAGTCACACATGACATTGACAAGCAGATACATTATCTATGTATATAGTCACACATGACATTGACAAGCAGATACATTATCTATGTATATAGTCACACATGACATTGACAAGCAGATACATTATCTATGTATATAGTCACACATGACATTGACAAGCAGATACATTATCTATATATATAGTCACACATGACATTGACAAGCAGATACATTATCTATGTATATAGTCACACATGACATTGACAAGCAGATACATTATCTATATATATAGTCACACATGACATTGACAAGCAGATACATTATCTATGTATATAGTCACACATGACATTGACAAGCAGATACATTATCTATATATATAGTCACACATGACATTGACAAGCAGATACATTATCTATGTATATAGTCACACATGACATTGACAAGCAGATACATTATCTATATATATAGTCACACATGACATTGACAAGCAGATACATTATCTATGTATATAGTCACACATGACATTGACAAGCAGATACATTATCTATATATATAGTCACACATGACATTGACAAGCAGATACATTATCTATGTATATAGTCACACATGACATTGACAAGCAGATACATTATCTATATATATAGTCACACATGACATTGACAAGCAGATACATTATCTATGTATATAGTCACACATGACATTGACAAGCAGATACATTATCTATATATATAGTCACACATGACATTGACAAGCAGATACATTATCTATGTATATAGTCACACATGACATTGACAAGCAGATACATTATCTATATATATAGTTACACATGGTATTGACAAGCAGATATATATTATATATATATATATATATAGTCACACATGACATTGACAAGCAGATACATTATCTATATATATATATAGTCACACATGACATTGACAAGCAGATACATTATCTATATATATAGTCACACATGACATTGACAAGCAGATACATTATATATATATATATATATATATAACACATGATGACAAGCAGATACATTATCTATATATATATATATATATATATAGTCACACATGACATTGACAAGCAGATACATTATCTATATATATAGTATAGTCCACATGACATTGACAAGCAGATACATTATCTATATATATAGTTACACATGGTATTGACAAGCAGATACTTATTATATATATATATAGTACACATGGTATTGACAAGCAGATACATTATCTATATATATAGTTACACATGCCATTGACAAGCAGATACATTATCTATATATATAGTTACACATGGTATTGACAAGCAGATACATTATCTTATATATAGTTACACATGACATTGACAAGCAGATACATTATCTATATATATATTTACACATGACATTGACAAACAGATACATAAGCTATATATATAGTTACACATGGTATTGGCAAGCAGATCTATTATCTATATATATAGTTACACATGGTATTGACAAGCAGATATATTATATATATAGTTAAACATGGTATTGACAAGCAGATACATTATCTATATATATATATAGTTACACATGACATTGACAAGCAGATACATTATCTATATATATATATAGTTACACATGACATTGACAAGCAGATACATTATCTATATTATATAGTTACACATGACATTGACAAGCAGATACATTATCTATATATATACACATGACATTGACAAGCAGATACATTATCTATATATATAGTTACACATGACATTGACAAGCAGATACATTATCTATATATATAGTTACACATGACATTGACAAGCAGATACATTATCTATGTATATAGTTACACATGACATTGACAAGCAGATACATTATCTATATATATAGTTACACATGACATTGACAAGCAGATACATGATCTATATATATAGTTACACATGACATTGACAAGCAGATACATTATCTATATATATAGTTACACATGACATTGACAAGCAGATACATTATCTATGTATATATATAGTTACACATGGTATTGACAAGCCGATATATTATCTATATATATATATAGTTACACATGACATTGGCAAGCAGATATATTATCTATTTATATATAGTTACACTTAACATTGACAAGTAGATATATTATCTATATATATATAGTTACACATGACATTGACAAGCAGATACATTATCTGCATATATATAGTTACACATGGTATTGACAAGCAGATACATTATCTATATATATAGTAACACATGACATTGACAAGTAAATACATTATATATTTATATATAGTTACACATGGTATTGACAAGCAGATATATTATCTATATATATATATATAGTTACACATGGTATTGACAAGCAGATATATTATCTATATATATATATATATATTTACACATGGTATTGACAAGCAGATACATTATCATATATATATTTACACATGGTATTGACAAGCAGATACAGTATCTATATATATTTACACATGGTATTGACAAGCAGATACATTATCTATATATATTTACACATGGTATTGACAAGCAGATACATTATATATATATATTTACACATGACATTGACAAGCAGATATATTATCTATATATATATTACACATGGTATTGACAAGCAGATACATTATCTATTATATATTTACACATGGTATTGACAAGCAGATACATTATCTATATATATAGTTACACATGGTATTGACAAGCTGATATATTATCTATATATATATATATATAGTTACACATGACATTGACAAGCAGATACATTATCTATGTATATATTTACACATGACATTGACAAGCAGATACATTATCTATATATATAGTTACACATGGTATTGACAAGCTGATATATTATCTATGTATATAGTTACACATGACATTGACAAGCAGATATATTATCTATGTATATATTTACACATGACATTGACAAGCAGATACATTATCTATGTATATATTTACACATGACATTGACAAGCAGATATATTATCTATGTATATATTTACACATGACATTGACAAGCAGATATATTATCTATGTATATATTTACACATGACATTGACAAGCAGATACATTATCTATGTATATATTTACACATGGTATTGACAAGCAGATATATTATCTATGTATATATTTACACATGACATTGACAAGCAGATATATTATCTATGTATATATTTACACATGACATTGACAAGGAGATATATTATCTATGTATATATTTACACATGACATTGACAAGCAGATATATTATCTATGTATATATTTACACATGACATTGACAAGCAGATATATTATCTATGTATATATTTACACATGACATTGACAAGGAGATATATTATCTATGTATATATTTACACATGGTATTGACAAGCAGATATATTATCTATGTATAGATTATTATATGTAACTATATTTTATTATAAATCATATAGTGATAATGTTCTTCCTTACCTCACATCTTCCGGAAGTCTTTGTACCTGCGCGTAGTAATATCCTAGAGCGTCTGTTCGCGCAAAACAGTTCGTCTAAAAATAAAATGAATGTTATTTTATAAACTGAAGTATCTACATATAATTATATGTCCGCTTGACAAATGTACATTGTTAATTAGAGACATGTTTCTACTATCTCCCTCTGGCAGATAAAGTCTGATTTGTCCCGAAATGTATAACGATCTGTTTAGTTGGAATCTTTTGTTTTTACGGTTTTATAGCATTTTTTGGGTATTGGATTTCATATTTTCGGTGACAATCTGCAGGCCCGGGTCGTCAGTGCTATATAGTAACTACATGCCTGAATTGTCAGAATCAGATGTTTGTCAACATTTCTAATACGTGTATTATTAAGTAATTGTACATATTATTCAACCAGTATTACACAAACGTGTTAGTAAAGAGATCGAACCTAAGCCGTTTTTTATTTAATTGAACTATAAACATGCATATTCTTGCTTTGACTAGGAATGTTTACACACCATCATAGTAACTAATTAAAACACTGTAATGACGTCATACCTTTGTACTTGCAGTCCATTATTATTAATATTGGACTGCTGTCAAAAGACCTGCGTATTATATTAAATCCTACTCGTAAATATACGAACTGAATTTTAATTAGTAGGATCTTGTTATATAAGTGTGTATTTTAAGTAAGATATAAGCCTCAAACTGGTCCAACATGTAAAATATTGGTACGGTCTTCGTCGCTAGGCGCCTCACACAGTCCAACATTTTACATATTGGATCGTTTTCGGCTTATATCCTATGCATATATGTGCGCATATTACATTTTAGCATGTTTTTTTAAAAAAAATAACTTGCATACCATACACGACCGTCGTCGCCAGTTCGGCATGCCCAGCCGTGGACGGACAACTTTCCCGGCCGATTATGAAAGTATTTACACTGTGTAATGCAGTACATTACAATAAATAGTTCACATGCTGCGTGTCGTAATGCAGCAGACTACACATTATTACCCTGGTTGGCAAGTGGTCAGGGGAACAATGAGGTATAAGGCGTGATATCCACTTGTCAACAGAGCTAAGTACACACTTGTCAACAGAGCTAAGTACACACTTGTCAACAGAGCTAAGTACACACTTGTCAACAGAGCTAAGTACACACTTGTCAACAGAGCTAAGTACACACTTGTCAACAGAGCTAAGTACACACTTGTAGACAGAGCTAAGTACACACTTGTAGACAGAGCTAAGTACACACTTGTCAACAGAGCTAAGTACACACTTGTCAACAGAGCTAAGTACACACTTGTCAACAGAGCTAAGTACACACTTGTAGACAGAGCTAAGTACACACTTGTCAACAGAGCTAAGTACACACTTGTCAACAGAGCTAAGTACACACTTGTCAACAGAGCTAAGTACACACTTGTCAACAGAGCTAAGTACACACTTGTCAACAGAGCTAAGTACACACTTGTCAACAGAGCTAAGTACACACTTGTCAACAGAGCTAAGTACACACTTGTCAACAGAGCTAAGTACACACTTGTCAACAGAGCTAAGT
>CM026402.1:73592908-73612502 GCA_014843695.1 Archivesica marissinica | reverse complement strand
TAGAGGATATTATATATACGTGTGGTAGAGGATATATATCTATACGTGTGATAGAGGATATATATTATACTATACGTGTATAGAGGATATATATATACACGTGTGATAGAGGATATAATATACAATGTGATAGAGGATATATATCTATACGTGTGGTAGAGGATATATATATACACGTGTGATAGAGGATATATATATATACGTGTGATAGAGGATATATATATACACGTGTGATAGAGGATATATATATATATATATATATATATAGATATACGTGTGATAGAGGATATATATATATACGTGTGATAGAGGATATATATACACGTGTGATAGAGGAATATATATATACACGTGTGATAGAGGATATATACTATACATGTGATAGAGGATATATATATAACACGTGTGATAGAGGATATATATAATACACGTGTGATAGAGGATATATATATACACGTGTGATAGAGGATATATATATATACATGTGATAGAAAACAACGTGTGATAGAGGATATATATATACACGTGTGATAGAGGATATATATCTATACGTGTGATAGAGGATATATATCTATACGTGTGATAGAGGATATATATATACACGTGTGATAGAGGATATATATCTATACGTGTGATAGAGGATATATATATATACACGTGTGGTAGAGGATATATATCTATACGTGTGATAGAGGATATATATCTATACGTGTGGTAGAGGATATATATATATATACGTGTGATAGAGGATATATATCTATACGTGTGGTAGAGGATATATATACACGTGTGATAGAGGATATATATCTATACGTGTGGTAGAGGATATATATCTACACGTGTGATAGAGGATATATATATACAATGTGATAGAGGATATATATATATACACGTGTGATAGAGGATATATATATACACGTGTGATAGAGGATACATATCTACACGTGTGATAGAGGATATATATATATACAATGTGATAGAGGATATATATACAATTTGATAGAGGATATATATATATACACGTGTGATAGAGGATATATATCTACACTTGTGGTAGAGGATATATATATACACGTGTGATAGAGGATATATATATACGTGTGATAGAGGATATATATACACGTGTGATAGAGGATATATATACACGTGTGATAGAGGATATATATACACGTGTGATAGAGGATATATATATATATACGTGTGATAGAGGATATATATATACACGTTGGTAGAGGATATATATATACACGTGTGATAGAGGATATATATACAAGTAATAGAGGATATATATATACATGTGTGATAGAGGATATATATATACACGTGTGATAGAGGATAATAATACACGTGTATAGGGATATATATACACGTGTGATAGAGGATATATATATACACGTGTGATAGAGGATATATATACACGTGTGATAGAGGATATATATATACACGTGTGATAGAGGATATATATATACACGTGTGATAGAGGATACATATATATACACGTGTGATAGAGGATATATATATATACACGTGTGATAGAGGATATATATATATATACGTGTGATAGAGGATATATATACACGTGTGATAGAGGATATATATATATTACACGTGTGATAGAGGATATATATATATATACACGTGTGATAGAGGATATATATCTACAGGTGTGATAGAGGATATATATATATATATATATATACACGTGTGGTAGCATACAGTAGATACCTACACTGACGGTAGATGATAGGAGACATAGATCTAATGATAATTATATAGGGATATGCAGACATCTGCAGGATGATAGGAGACATAGATCTAATGATAATTATACAGGGATATGCAGACATCTGCAGGATGATAGGAGACATAGATCTAATGATAATTATATAGGGATAGACATCTGCAGGATGATAGGAGACATAGATCTAATGATAATTATACAGGGATATGCAGACATCTGCAGGATGATAGGAGACATAGATCTAATGATAATTATATAGGGATATGCAGACATCTGCAGGATGATAGGAGACATAGATCTAATGATAATTATATAGGGATATGCAGACATCTGCAGGATGATAGGAGACATAGATCTAATGATAATTATATAGGGATATGCAGACATCTGTAGGATGATAGGAGACATAGATCTAATGATAATTATATAGGGATAGACATCTGCAGGATGATAGGAGACATAGATCTAATGATAATTATACAGGGATATGCAGACATCTGCAGGATGATAGGAGACATAGATCTAATGATAATTATATAGGGATAGACATCTGCAGGATGATAGGAGACATAGATCTAATGATAATTATACAGGGATATGCAGACATCTGCAGGATGATAGGATACATAGATCTAATGATAATTATATAGGGATATGCAGACATCTGCAGGATGATAGGAGACATAGATCTAATGATAATTATATAGGGATATGCAGACATCTGCAGGATGATAGGAGACATAGATCTAATGATAATTATATAGGGATATGCAGACATCTGCAGGATGATAGGAGACATAGATCTAATGATAATTATATAGGGATATGCAGACATCTGCAGGATGATAGGAGACATAGATCTAATGATAATTATACAACGGATATGCAGACATCTGCAGGATGATAGGAGACATAGATCTAATGATAATTATATAGGGATATGCAGACATCTGCAGGATGATAGGAGACATAGATCTAATGATAATTATATAGGGATATGCAGACATCTGCAGGATGATAGGAGACATAGATCTAATGATAATTATATAGGGATAGACATCTGCAGGATGATAGGAGACATAGATCTAATGATAATTATACAGGGATATGCAGACATCTGCAGGATGATAGGAGACATAGATCTAATGATAATTATACAGGGATATGCAGACATCTGCAGGATGATAGGAGACATAGATCTAATGATAATTATATAGGGATAGACATCTGCAGGATGATAGGAGACATAGATCTAATGATAATTATACAGGGATATGCAGACATCTGCAGGATGATAGGAGACATAGATCTAATGATAATTATATAGGGATATGCAGACATCTGCAGGATGATAGGAGACATAGATCTAATGATAATTATATAGGGATAGACATCTGCAGGATATACATAGTTTGTGATAGTAACAAATTTACTACTAAATTTATTTAAAATCGCCTCCTCATAAATACATTTGAGTTTTCTAAGACGATTGAAATACGCATCATCTAAAAGTGATGGTTTTGTCTATCGTAATTATTATAACTAGATTCTTAGAGGGCTATGAGGGCTGCTGTAATCTCAGTGTGTGTTCAGTTTTCATATCACACGCATGTGTGACAACGGTAGTCGGGGGTATTATTGTTAATTTATTATACCATTCCTATTTGGCGCCCTTATCATATAAACATTACATGTTCAAAAGCGCTTTACATAAGCATGTAACATAACACACATATATATAACTCCGTAGCCCAGTGGTTAAGGCGTCCGCATACGGAGCGGGAGGTCGATGGTTCGAACCACGTCAGGGGTTCGTTCTGATATGGCCGGTTGGTGAGCCGCCAGCTAGTTAAATAATGTCTACCGATTGCCTACCAGCCTGACGTCTGGCACACAAGCATAGGATTCGGGAAGTACTGATGTTCATAAAAAGAAGTGTCCCATAAGTCAGATATGGCTGGCCCTTTAAATAGTGGTGACACTATAATAAACAAACACTTTACTTTACTTTACTTATAACAATCAAAATATTACAGAGTGTATAATGCAGGGTTAACAGCATGTGATACAAGTATGGAAACAATTATATAATTTCGATTTATACATGTTTTAAATAGTACACTTAAACTGATGATAAACCTACTGAAAATATGGATTGTACATTAGATACACAAAATAAGAATTTATAGATTAAAACTACACCATATAAACCATATGATGCAAACTAACTATTGTTCGGCAATGATAAGCTGAAAGAAGTTAAAGTAATGGTCCATGGTGTGTTGGAGGAGTCCGGTGATGGTCCATGATGTGTTGTAGGAGTCCGGTGATGGTCCATGATATGTTGGAGGAGTCCGGTGATGGTCCATGATGTGTTGGAGGAGTCCGGTGATGGTCCATGATGTGTTGGAGGAGTCCGGTGATGGTCCATGATGTGTTGGAGGAGTCCGGTGATGGTCTATGATGTGTTGGAGGAGTCCGGTGATGGTCCATGTGGAGGAGTCCGGTGATGGTCTATGATGTGTTGGAGGAGTCCTGTGATGGTCCATGGTGTGTTGGAGGAGTCCGATGATGGTCCATGATGTGTTGGAGGAGTCCGGTGATGGTCCATGATATGTTGGAGGAGTCCGGTGATGGTCCATGATGTGTTGGAGGAGTCCGGATTAGTTTAAACAATATTTTATTTCAATGAATATACATAGTATAATTATCACAATAAGAAAATACATGTAGGATTGAGGAGAAAGCAACTTGCTTATATGGGGAGGAGTCCGGTGATGGTCCATGATGTGTTGGAGGAGTCCGGTGATGGTCCATGATGTGTTGGAGGAGTCCGGTGATGGTCCATGGTGTGTTGGAGGAGTCCGGTGATGGTCCATGTGGAGGAGTCCGGTGATGGTCCATGATGTGTTGGAGGAGTCCGGTGATGGTCCATGTGGAGGAGTCCGGTGATGGTCCATGATGTGTTGGAGGTGTCCGGTGTTGGTCCATGATGTGTTGTAGGAGTCCGGTGAAGTGCTGTTATTGCTTTGGGGCTTCCTCTTGGTGGCTCATCCAATTGTGGTTGTATATACGTAAATAGGCAGAAGTGCATCCGCGGTTCGAATGTAGTCCCAATATCTAATATAGTTCATTTTTCTTTTTGGTAAAAATGCATTTTCATGAGAGGCAGTGTATAGTTTTTGTGTTTTTTGAGAAATTATGTGACTTAGGAAGACTTTATACTATGTGATAATATGTGGTATAAGAATTCAGGCCATTGCAAACTGAAGGTTGGTATACTATATTATTTGGCGGAGGAATATAGTGTGGAAACACAGTGACGTTATTCACAGGTGAGCACTGGCTATGCAAATTATTACTTTTGGGACAATTTTGCTCTTTTCCAGTTTGACTTGAATACCTATTCACAGTGGATGTGTGGGTTTTCTCCGGGTACTCCGGTTTCCTCACACACGAATGACAACATTTACGCTTTCATCCGCGCCAACGAGAGTGAATAATATAAATTGTTAAAACTTGCTTCGAAATCGTTGTAAAATAAATCAAGTTTAAAACTTAAAAGTGGATGTGGTTTCAGAAGAAATGAAGGAGTGGAAATATAAATGAACAGATCTTTTACTTTTTACTATGTATTTATTAGGCAATGTATTTGTTGTTTTACAACCTTGTTGTTCCTCTATGAGTAAGAGTGATACAACAACGAACTATGTTCAGCTGTGACATGACCTACATACTATAACTGTCTTACCGACATAACATTAAAATAAATGTTGTCGTTTTGCCCAATAATACGTTATCAATCCGGCGATTTATTTAATTTTGTAATATTTTATTGCAAACCTTTCACAAATAGTACAACACAGTTTACAATTACACATCACAATATCATTACGTCATTACAACCAAATTGTATACAATCACAATATCATTACAAAATCACAATCAAATTGTATACAATCACAATATCTGTACATCATCACAACCAAATTGTATACAATCACAATATCATTACAATCAAATTGTATACAATCACAATATCATTACAATCAAATTGTATGCAATCACAATATCATTACAATCAAATTGTATACAATCACAATATCATTACAATCAAATTGTATACAATCACAATATCATTACAATCAAATTGTATACAATCACAATATCACTACATCATCACAATAAAATTGTATACAATCACAATATCATCACAATCAAATTGTATACAATCACAATATCATCACAATCAAATTGTATACAATCACAATATCATTACATCATTACAACCAAATTGTATACAATCACAATATCATTACGTCATTACAATCAAATTGTATACAATCACAACCAAATTGTACACAAATACAACACCATTACACCAAATTGTACAAAATCACAACATCATTACACAATCACAACAACATTACACCAAATTGTACACAATCACAATATAATTACACCAAATTGTACACAATCACAATATAATTACATCAAATTGTACACAATCACAATATAATTACACCAAATTGTACACAATCACAATATAATTACATCAAATTGTACACAATCACAATATAATTACACCAAATTGTACACAATCACAATATAATTACACCAAATTGTACACAATCACAATATAATTACATCAAATTGTACACAATCACAATATAATTACATCAAATTGTACACAATCACAATATAATTACAGCAAATTGTACACAATCACAATATAATTACATCAAATTGTACACAATCACAATATAATTACATCAAATTGTACACAATCACAATATAATTACACCAAATTGTACACAATCACAATATAATTACATCAAATTGTACACAATCACAATATCATTACACCAAATTGTGTACGTACATAACTCAAGTTATATTTACATATGCATACAAGTTTCTAAAGTACATAACGGATCGGGCTACACATTTGGACAACATTAGCAACAACCCTTTCCAAACGGTCGCTTTCGTTATCAAGTAAACTCTTTCAATAGCAACAGCTAGTGGGTGTACATAGTTTTAATTGTATATACTATTATACGAAACGTTTTAGCTGTACAGCCTTGGGAGATGTAACCGTCTTGCCCAAACCTACACAGGACAAAGTACATTCCAGTCATGGATTGCTGTCCTTGAACGGGTAGAAGAAGGAGCCCATTTACTTGTGTCGCTATTTTAAGTAGATTCCTCATCAGTTTAAGTGTACCAATTAAAACATGTAAAAATCGAAATTATATAATTGTGTCCATACTTTTATCACATGTTTTAGCACTGCATTCTACATTTTGTAATCTTTTGATTTTTATTGTTATATGTGTGTTATGTTACATGTTTATGTAAAGCGCTTTTGAACGTGTAATTTTGATAGGATAAGGGCAGGGCGCTCAATACGAATGGCATAATAATAATAATTTACCGAATATACGTCACAATATGTCGCTGCTACACTTTTAGTGTATGTTTGTGATTATAACAGTTGTGTTATTGATGTGCGTTAATCTACGACCCGCCGATGTAATTGAACCAACAGTCTGGTTATTATTGCTTACAGACTATATAAATCATGTTGTGCTCAGAATCTAAATATTTCGACAATCACGACTGTTTTATGTGACATTCCCTATCTGCTTGTAACAGCTATTCGCCAATTCATCCAGTCGTTCTTATTCTTATCACGTACTATGTCCAATTATTGCTGTTTCCATCAGAAACTACCTCATCAAAATCACGGACCAATCATTGTAATGAAAACAGAAGAGATATAAACGAGATGCCACATTATAAATATAAGACGGTTTACAAACATCTGTTCTGTTCGTAGCCTCTTCCGGTCGAAATATTTCCGAACGAAACGTCTTTTCGCTGTATTGTTGTCATCTAGTAGTTTGACGCACATGTTGGTTTTAATATGCATTTGTGAACTGAGTCACAAGGGGTCTTCATCCACCAATAATAGCTGGAGAGGCGTTATGGTTGTATATACGAAAATAGACGGAAGTACATTCGAATGTAGTCCTGATAACTAATAAATTGCATTTTTCTTTTTGATAAAACATTTTCATGACAGGCAGTGTATAGTCCTCGTGTTTTTTGTTGTTGAGAAAATATGTGATTTGAGAGAAGAATGTCTAGTTGATGGTTAGAAAAGATGTGGTATAAGAAGTCAGGCAATGCAAACTGAATGTGTGGTATACTGTGATATGTGGCGGATGAACATAGTGTGTAAATACAGTGACGGCATTCACAGGTGATCCGGTGTCAATGCTGAACATTACATTTGTGATATTTGTGCTGTTTTTCAATTTGATTTGAATACCTCTTCATAGTGGGTGTCGTATCAGAAGAAATGAAAGATTGGAAATATAAATGAACATACTGTATGTTTCTACTCTTTACTATGTATCTAATAGGCAATTGTATTTGTTGTAAAAACAGTTTTACAACCTTTTATCACATAAACTACGGCCCGGGAGTTTAATAAAGCCATGTCATAAATTCGGTAATACGCTAGTGTATTAAATATGCAAATGAGGCAAATGCGTGGGCGAATCACGTAGCGATTCGCAGTGACATACATTTTTACATCAACTAGCACGCGCTGTGTAACTTTTGTATTTGTATTTGTTAAGAAAGACTGTTTGAAAATAATTTAAAAGTGTTTAATATTGAATTGTTGCACTGTTGTGATAGTTTAAAAACTGTTTACAAAGGAAGAAAATAAAAATATTGGAGTATTTAGTGTCGCGCTATTTTCTTGGCCCCATTTAGTAGAAACCGCAGTACTACTCTGGCTTTCATTTGCTAAAGGGGAAGTGTGTTCAATCGTGACACACTTTTACTGCGTATTTGGTTTATGTGATAAAAAAGAATCTTACATTCGTGTCTTTCCATATTGAATTTATTAAACTCGTTGAATAAAAATGATAAAATGCTCGGCAGAGTCTCGCATTTTATCATTTTATTCAACTCGTTTAATAAATTCAATATGGAAAGCCACTCATGTAAGATCCTCTATATATGACCTTAGTTGTTCGTGCGACTTTAATCCCCGACAGAAGCAGAACTCGTCTAGTAAGTCATTCTCTGGAGGAGTAGTCTCCCTTGATATAGATGTATTTAAACTTCTCAAATATCTCGGATCTTGTTAAATGTCTATTAGGTGAGACAGGCTGAGCCACACTAAGGCACACCGAGGCAGCTGGCTCGGTTAAAATTTCCAAAGCAACAATGAAAAATTAAATAAATAAAATGTCAACAATATCCCTTTGCTGTATAAAATGTTGACTGCTAGAGAGCTGAAAGGTCAGTACATAATTGTGCCTCTAAACTCATTAAATGAGAAAACGCATGCAATCGCTTCTATACCCAGCAACTTTAAGGGGAACATGCCCCCGGACCCCCTAGATTGCCACTTTTGAAATTTGCCTCTGGCTACGGTACTGGGTAATATCATAGATTTAGCTTAAAACCTGCACACATTTTGGCGACTTACATATTACAAACGTCGATCTTGCATTTTTTGCAAAACATTTCGATATTACTCTATGTTCAAGAATGAAATCTGTAAATGTCTTAACTACATATCGGTCAGTTACTGCCCCTGATTACTCCATAGAGGTAGATAGGTCCTCTTAAGTGGATTCCTCTGTTTTTATCGTTGTTTCCTTTGCACACAATGCTATTTGTTTCATCCACTTTCTCATCTTATAATTATTAATATAAATTACCATGTCTCGACATATATCCTATAGTATATCGAATGGGTACTTATCTATAAAAAATGTTATCAATTAATTAACACGATTTAATAAAATTACATTTATCATATCGCAATATTTCGTTATGGAACAACAGAAAAAACAAAGGATTTCAACAAATGATTTCATCTAAGATGACCGATATACATTTCGTGATAATTCGGTCTTTATCTGCCTACGCATGTATACTAGAGGACATAGAAAACGCACACTTCGGATAAGTGTGTACATGTATACCAGAGGACATAGAAAACGCACACTTCGGATAAGTGTGTACATGTATACTAGAGGACATAGAAAACGCACACTTCGGATAAGTGTGTACATGTATACTAGAGGACATAGAAAACGCATACTTCGGATAAGTGTGTACATGTATACTAGAGGACATAGAAAACGCACACTTCGGATAAGTGTGTACATGTATACTAGAGGACATAGAAAACGCACACTTCGGATAAGTGTGTACATGTATACTAGAGGACATAGAAAACGCACACTTCGGATAAGTGTGTACATGTATACTAGAGGACATAGAAAACGCACACTTCGGATAAGTGTGTACATGTATACTAGAGGACATAGAAAACGCACACTTCGGATAAGTGTGTACATGTATACTAGAGGACATAGAAAACGCACACTTCGGATAAGTGTGTACATGTATACTAGAGGACATAGAAAACGCACACTTCGGATAAGTGTGTACATGTATACTAGAGGACATAGAAAACGCACACTTCGGATAAGTGTGTACATGTATACTAGAGGACATAGAAAACGCACACTTCGGATAAGTGTGTACATGTATACTAGAGGACATAGAAAACGCACACTTCGGATAAGTGTGTACATGTATACTAGAGGACATAGAAAACGCACACTTCGGATAAGTGTGTACATGTATACTAGAGGACATAGAAAACGCACACTTCGGATAAGTGTGTACATGTATACTAGAGGACATAGAAAACGCACACTTCGGATAAGTGTGTACATGTATACTAGAGGACATAGAAAACGCACACTTCGGATAAGTGTGTACATGTATACCAGAGGACATAGTAAACGCACACTTCGGATAAGTGTGTACATGTATACTAGAGGACATAGAAAACGCACACTTCGATAAGTGTGTTTTTACATGAAAAACAATAACTATATAAATACTAGTTTTAAACATTTTGGAATATAGTTAGTTGTTCAGTTTGTGTTTTGTAATAAAGATGTGCTATATTTTTGATGGACTCCTTCGTATTTCGTTTTCATGTAATAATATCATACAATGTAGGCGTGCGTTTTCTATGTCCTCTAGCATAAATGTAGGCTGCGTTTTCTATGTCCTCTAGTATACAATGTAGGCGTGCGTTTTCTATGTCCTCTAGTATATAATGTAGGTGTGAGTTTTCTATGTCCTCTAGTATATAATGTAGGTGTGCGTTTTCTATGTCCTCTAGTATATAATGTAGGCGTGCGTTTTCTATGTCCTCTAGTATATAATGTAGGCGTGCGTTTTCTATGTCCTCTAGTATATAATGTAGGCGTGCATTTTCTATGTCCTCTAGTATATAATGTAGGTGTGCGTTTTCTATGTCCTCTAGTATATAATGTAGGCGTGCGTTTTCTATTTCCTCTAGTATATAATGTAGGTGTGCGTTTTCTATGTCCTCTAGTATACAATGTAGGCGTGCGTTTTCTATGTCCTCTAGCATACAATGTAGGCGTGCGTTTTCTATGTCCTCTAGTATACAATGTAGGCGTGCGTTTTCTATGTCCTCTAGTATATAATGTAGGTGTGAGTTTTCTATGTCCTCTAGTATATAATGTAGGTGTGCGTTTTCTATGTCCTCTAGTATATAATGTAGGTGTGCGTTTTCTATGTCCTCTAGTATATAATGTAGGTGTGCGTTTTCTATGTCCTCTAGTATATAATGTAGGCGTGCGTTTTCTATGTCCTCTAGTATATAATGTAGGTGTGCGTTTTCTATGTCCTCTAGTATATAATGTAGGCGTGCGTTTTCTATTTCCTCTAGTATATAATGTAGGTGTGCGTTTTCTATGTCCTCTAGTATATAATGTAGGCGTGCGTTTCTATGTCCTCTAGTATATAATGTAGGTGTGCGTTTCTATGTCCTCTAGTATAATAGAAAAGCCAGCGAGGTCGCTCATTACAACGTATATATTTCCACTGTAATTATGAACCTCTCTACTACTTCCGTAAACGACGAGCTCGTATTAGCATATCAGCTGTATGTAGATTCTATACAACTTACAATTTGACATGCTTTTATTTGTTACGCGGAAAGAGCGACACAATTATTCGCGTTTGCCAGGAACCAATTGCCTCTTAAATTGTTTTTGCCGGAGCACTTGACAGATAACGTCACGAGAAAATTTAGTCCCAGATACAATAATGGCGGTGATGATTTCTAGCATGCAAATGTCTTTGTACACGTTCAAGTACCAGGCCAAATGGTGGGAGTGTTTAGCGTATTTCGATACGTACGTGTATGCATGTGCAGCGTTCACAGTCTCAAGTCCAGACCTCCATGGAGTACCATACTGCCTACTACCGGTGCGGCACATGGACCTGTACACTGGTATACATACGTAGAACATCTAGCATTGCGTTAGTATGCTAAGACCATGTGAAAACATGTTCATTTTAGCCACATTCTGCAAACCTGTCAAATGATTCAATCTAGCTGTATATGGATCCAATGGTAGTGTACGCATGCTCCGAGTTAAAGTTTAAGGTCTCAATATCCGGGAGTCCCTATGTTAGCGTTAGGGCTTAGGGGTTATGGGCATGCATTATAGTTAGGTTTAGGGATTAGGGGTAGATACCGGATTTAAAGTTTAAATCGCACCTGTATTTATAAACAATTAATATTCATAAGGTACCGCCTACCTAAATATACTGTTTATCGTTGGGCACCGGCCCATATTTTGTTTTGTGGCTACCTGCCCAATATGTTGTAAATGTCCACATGTGTTATGTAACCATGTCATATATAGATACGCAACATGTTGGTTTGGATATCGCATGAGTCAAGATTTATTATGGTTGTAAAACAACAAATAAATTGGCTATTAAAACATAGTAAAAAGAAAAAACTTACAGTCTGTTCATTTATGAAGAGGTATTCAAATCAACCTGGAACACAGCAAGACTATTAAAAATATAACGATTCACATAGCCAGTGCTCGCCTGTGAATAACGTCACTGTGTTTACACACTGTATTCCTCCGCCAAATAATACAGTATACCAACCTTCAGTTTGCAATGGCTTGAATTCTTATACCACATCTTTCTACACATCAACTAGTCTGAAGTCTTCTCAAGTCACATAATTTCCCAAAAAACACAAAAACTATACACTTCCTGTCGTGAAAATGCAAATTTTTACCAAGTTATCAGATCTACATTCCAATGCACTTCCGTCTATTTACGTATATACAACCATAACGCCTCTCCAGCTATTATTGGTTGATGAAAAGAAAAAGGTTACGAACAGAACAGATGTTTGTAGACCGTCTTATATTTTACCAAAAAGAAAAATGAACTGTATTACGTATATACAACCTTATCTTTAACAAGATGTAGATGACATCCAGCACATTATCATTGTGATATATAGGTTGATAACATTTGTTTCTCGTCCAATAATAAATTGCACAAATTTGTCAAAATGTAAATTTGTGTATTGTAAATATATACTGTGGTTTCGGTTCTAATCAAAGATTCGATACAATATTCGTATTATAGCTGAGTCAAGCTGTTAGCATTATTACAGTATACGTGAAAAGCATGACTATGCCGAAGTCAGGATCAGATAGTATCACGTATGGATAAAATGTACAAGACAAATGATCATATATACAAGAAAGAGAAAATAAAACCAACAAATCAATGTTTAAAATCAACAATACTAACGATTTGTGTTTGTTTGTTTCGCTGAAGACCCATTACACTTCTAAGCTGTCTCGGAAAATTATTCGCATGCATTATTAACAACAGAATAACAGAATTTGTCGAATCCAACACTATCCTTCATAACTGCCAAGACTGGTTTTCGAAAAGGATATTCAACGTCTGATAATATGATCATATTACAATACATGATTCAGTACTTGAATAATAACAAAAAGAAATTATTTTGTGCATTTATTGATCTAAAACAAGCTTTCGATACTGTTTGGAGGGAGGTCTTTGGGGGGAAATTACTTAATACAAGAATAAATGGAAAATGTTTTAAACTTATTAAAAATATGTACAGTAATATAAAATTGTGTGTGTTCAATAATTCAGAGCTGTCAACTTTCTTCACAAGCAATATTGTCATAAGACAGGGAGAGAACCTTTCGCCTTTACGTTTTCTGTATACCTCGATGACCTGCACACTTTTTTAGAAAGTAGTAACAACATTCAAGGGGTAAACATATCCAGCGACGAGCATGTAGATGGTATACAAAACTTTAAAATTATGTTTACTATTGTATGCATACGAGGCAGTTAGTATGCCAGAAACTGAAACTGATTTACAAACTGCACTTAATGAGTTCGAACAGTACTGTGATAACTGGAAACTTAAAGTAAATTCAAAAAATCAAATGTACTTGTATTTTCTAAAGGCAGACAACGTGCTTATAATTTTACGTTTAAAAGTGAACCACTGATAAATACAAATATCTCGGTATTTACATTAGCAGATATGGAACGTTTAGGAAATGTAAAACACATCTAGCATCACAAGGGCCATATATAGTTTACTTAGAATTGTGCTGTATGGAGCCGAAATATGGGGATTTGGCAATCTTGATGTTATTGAGAGAGTACAGTTGAAAGTTTTGAAATACATAATGAAAATGAAAAGGCCATCCCCAAATTATATGGTATATGGAGAAAGTGGATGCATGCCATTATCAGTTGATATACAGGAGAAAACTATTTTCATCTGGGCGCGATTACATTTCAAAGCTGAAAAGTGATATTTATCAAAGTATTAAGAAAATGTCATCTGGTCTTAATAGTGAATCACTAAAGAACAAATGTATGTGGCGTTACAATATCCGATCCGTACTAATATATTGTGGACATATTAACCTATGGAGAAAATCATAATACTATTAATACAAAGTGGTTGAAACTCTCTGTTCGGCAGAAACTACAATATTTATATTTAACCGAATGGTACTCCCTTACCGAAAATGTCAGCAATAGTACATGCTACCGAATATTAAAAAACCGTTTGGTTTTGAAAATTATTTGAAATCAACACCTTCTTCCCTTGTAACATACTTCACTAAGTTTCGAACTAGAACAGGAAACTGGGATAGAGTACCACGTAATCTTAGATTTTGTAACCATTGTGTAAATGAAATAGGTGACGAATTTCATTATTTATTTGAATGTGATCATTTGGAAAACGAAAAAAAAACATTTATCAAACCTTACTATTACAGAAGACCAAATATGTATAAACAGCTAATGAATAAGAATAATAAAGGTGAATTTATAACACTATGTAAATTCATCAAATGTATACTTAGAATATAGGAAAAACCAGTTTATAATATATGTGCATAGGTAAAAAAATAAAAATAAAGTTTCATTTTTCTCAGTAAATACGCAGAATATGGCAATGTACATTTTACTTATACTCTAGTTTGTTTAGAAATAGAACAGTTATATTATGTATGTAAGAATGGTACACACATAGCGTAGCGTAACATGTTGACGATCCGGCATGTTTAGCTAGCTAACTAATACATTTGCAGTGGATATATACTATTCTACACAGAACCATAGTCATACAACGGTTCATCATTATTATATATGTATAACTATGTTAGTAATAGTATGAGTCTCGTGTATTGTATTGATTGTAATACCTCATTTATTCATGTATGTCCTGAAATGAGAGAATAAAATATATTTGACTTGACTTGCTGACAAAATCAATTCTCACAGTTTGTGTTTTTACGTTTATTTATCGTCGCTACCGGTTGCCCATATGAGCGACGCCTCCTGAAGAAATTAGTTATTTTAGATTTTGGAGGATAGTGAATGATACAGACAGAGACCCATTCCAGAATCTCCTCTGGTTCTTTTGCGTGCACGATGTAAAGCACCGACACGACACCTCGGTTTAACGTCCCATCTGAAAGACTGTTAATTTTATTAGGGTCAGACGGGGGATCGTTGGTGTCAACTACATTATGTTTAGATTGGTTCTCGACTTCCGATTGATCACACCGTACAGACGCTCTATGAAATAATACCATTTATCAAGCACTCCATTGATTCGACTGTAGATCAACATTGGTGCCGATGACCGAAGTTTACAATCGCATGGCTATGGCAGCAGACGACAATGCAGCACACAATAATGGAAAATTACAAGTGGGTGTAATTAATTATTTTTAAATTTAAACTTTATTTATTTTACAACGATTGCGAAGCAAGTTTTAACAACTTATATTAATCACTCTCGTTGGCGAGGATGAAAGCGTAAATGTGGTCATTCGTGTGGGAGAAAACCGGAACCGGAGAAAACCAACCTGTCCGACCACCATACTATCTCACATACTTTCCGATCCGAGAATCGATCCCGGATTGCATTGGTGGGAAAAGAGCTCGCTAACTACTGCGATGATCGGACAGCCTTTAATTGGTGTTGGCTATGAATGACAGTTCACGGTCGGGTTGATTTTGTGGCAATACGCCTTTTTTCCTTGAACTTTCATGCTTTGTCAATTTGCCGTCAATTTGATGTGTGTGATATATTGCTGAATTGCTCATCCTTTCACCAGTCGCATACGTTGATAGGCCTACATATCTATTGAGGCCATGAGGCACATGGCACATTAACATGTATCTCATTGATTAGCGCCACAGACTGATTATTTCACTTTAATATTAGACCTATTGAATGACATACGATCCACATATTGTCAACAAATTTATCGTACTATATCTAGTCAATTAATATAATAGTCAATGACATTCCTATAATTATGTCTCAGGTAAACACCTGGTTTCCCGTGCGTTATACTCTTAACGGTCAACTATAAACTGTTCATGTCATGACCAGTCTGTTCTATGCTTGTTGGAAAATTTCCAAATCTGGAGTAATAATTATTCTTTAGCGTATAAACGAAGTATTTATTTTTACTCATTGTTTCATTTCCAATGTCAAAGTTAGTTAACAAATGCAACTTCGTTTTATGAAATATCACTGTACCCATGTGTACACACCCTTGTATAATATGTTGCTACATTTGATGTCATGTTGTTACCTTGTAGTGTAGCCTGACATTGAATAAAAGTAAATGTTGTTGTTGGCAATAAAAGCAACGAGTTCTGTCAAAATAAGAGGATGAAATTTGGATAATATGTGTTTCGGATATTTGTTTGGCAATGTTTTATTCATACATTTGCTTCTGTATAATTCCAGAATCATTACACGATGATAACATTTTATTTACTGTCGGCATGGTACATACATAAGCCTATGCTTAGCTTTCGACCGACATAAACATGGAACCGTATGTGTTAGTAGATAGCAGACCTGGTGGTCGGCCGTTTGTTCTCCGAGGATGTGGGGTACCCGTTGGTTGTAGTGTTTGTTCCAATGTACCTCGGGGGATTCGGCGACAACCGGTGAAACCAAATGATATTTGCGAAGTATATTGTGTACACACTATCAATACATGTTTAAGTCTGGAACATATTTGTTGAAAGTGGTTGTGGGGAGCTTCCATCATGGCCGAGTTGTTAAGGATTTTAAATCACTTGCCCCTCGCCATGTGAGGAAGCTACCCATCATGCTTGCAGAAGGTCGGTGGTTCTACCTCGATGCCCACCCGCGCATTAAGTACTGCTCACAGGGGCACCTGGGGTCTTCCTCCACCAGTATCAGTGGGAGAGTCGCCATTGTTGTGTGTGCGACATTAAACCCCCAACACAAAGAAACCTGAACATTATTGCACAATTTAAATTTTATTTATTTTACAATGATTGTGAAGCAAGTTTTAACGACTTTTATTAATCACTCTCGTTGGCGCGGATGAAAGAGTAAATGTGGTCATTCGTGTGGGAGAAACCTGCTACTACATTGTCAATGCATGTTGTATTAATAATGGCGTCAAGAGGTGCTTCTGTGAGGCAAAGGATTAAGCAATACGTCACATTGCATGTAAGCTATCATATATTGTCTTACCTATACATACATACAGTAGTGTAATATTCCAACGGTTTTATTACTTACAATAGTGTAATATTCCAACGGTTTTGTTACCTACAATAGTGTAATATTATAATGGTTTTATTACCTACAACAGTGTAATATTATAACGGTTTTATTACCTACAACAGTGTAATATTACAACGGAATTATTACTTACAATAGTGTAATATTACAACGGTTTTATTACCTACAATAGTGTAATATTCCAACGGTTTTATTACTTACAATAGTGTAATATTCCAACGGTTTTGTTACCTACAATAGTGTAATATTATAATGGTTTTATTACCTACAACAGTGTAATATTATAACGGTTTTATTACCTACAACAGTGTAATATTACAACGGAATTATTACTTACAATAGTGTAATATTACAACGGTTTTATTACCTACAATAGTGTAATATTCCAACGGATTTATTACCTACAATAGTGTAATATTCCCATGGTGTTATTACTTACAATAGTGTAATAATCCAACGGTTTTATTACCTACAACAGTGTAATATTTCAACGGATTTATTACTTACAATAGTGTAATATTACAACGGTTTTATTACTTACAATAGTGTAATATTACAACGGATTTATTACTTACAATAGTGTAATATTACAACGGATTTATTACTTACAACAGTGTACTATTACAACGGTTTTTTTCCTTACAACAGTGTAATATTACAATGGTTTTATTACCTACAATAGTGTACTATTACAACGGTTTTATTACCTACAACAGTGTAATATTCCAACGGTTTTATTACTTACAATAGTGTAATATTACAACGGTTTTATTACCTACAATAGTGTAATATTACAACGGTTTTATTACCTACAATAGTGTAATATTACAACGGTTTTGTTACTTACAATATTGGAATATTCCAACGGTTTTATTACTTACAATAGTGTAATATTACAACGGTTTTACAATAGTGTAATATTACAACGGTTTTATTACCTACAATAGTGTACTATTACAACGGTTTTATTACTTACAATAGTGTAATATTCCAACTGATTTATTACCTATAATAGTGTAATATTCCAACGGTTTTATTACTTACAATAGTGTAATATTACAACGGTTTTATTACCTACAATAGTGTATTATTACAAGGGAGTTATTACCTACAATAGTGTAATATTACAACGGTTTTATTACCTACAATAGTGTACTATTACAACGGTTTTATTACCTACAATAGTGTACTATTACAACGGTTTTATTACCTACAATAGTGTAATATTCCAACGGATTTATTACCTACAATATTGTAATGTTACAACGGTTTTATTACCTACAATAGTGTATTATTACGAGGGAGTTATTACCTACAATAGTGTAATATTACAACGGTTTTATTACCAACAGTAGTGTAATATTACAATGGTTTTATTACCTACATTAGTGTAATATTACAACGGTTATTCCACTATAGCAGTTGATGTTGGTATAATGTATCATAGTGTAAATCATAATGTAATGCATCAAATCACTTTTATATTTTGTTTTACCTTGCATGAATAACTTAACACATCAGACGCGTTGCTCATTGCTTGTTCTATTGCACAGTGGAATTCCGCGGCCTTGTGTGTGTTGTCACTGCTTGTTCTATAGCACAGTGGACTTCCGCGGCCTTGTGTGTGTTGTCATTGCTTGTTCTATTGCACAGGGGACTTCCGCGGCCTTGTGTGTGTTGTCATTGCTTGTTCTATAGCACAGGGGACTTCCGCGGCCTTGTGTGTGTTGTCATTGCTTGTTCTATAGCACAGGGGACTTCCGCGGCCTTGTGTGTGTTGTCATTGCTTGTTCTATTGC
>CM026402.1:73574791-73591908 GCA_014843695.1 Archivesica marissinica | reverse complement strand
AATCCAGGTAATTATATATGTGTGTAATTACAGACGGACCTGTTGTCCAGTGGTAGCACGCTAGACTGGTAATCCAGGTAATTATATATGTGTGTATTTACAGACGGATCTGTCGTCCAGTGGTAACACGCTAGACTGGTAATCCAGGTAATTATATATGTGTGTACTTACAGACGGATCGGTGGTCCAGTGGTAACACGCTAGACTGGTAATCCAGGTAATTATATATGTGTGTACTTACAGTCGGATCGGTAGTCCAGTGTTACACGCTAGACTGGTAATCCAGGTAATTATATATGTTTGTACTTACAGACGGATCTGTAGTCCAGTTGTAACACGCTAGACTGGCAATCCAGGTAATTAAATATGTGTGTACTTACAGACGGATCTGTATTCCAGTGGTAACACGCTAGACTGGTAATCCAGGTAATTATATATGTGTGTAAATACAGACGGATCGGTAGTCCAGTGGTAACACGCTAGACTGGTAATCCAGGTAATTAATCATATATGTGTGTACTTACAGACGGATCTGTATTCCAGTGGTAACACACTAGACTGGTTATCCAGGTAATTATATATGTGTGTACTTACAGACGGATCTGTAGTCCAGTGGTAACACGCTAGACTGGTAATCCAGGTAATTATATTTGTGTGTACTTACAGACGGATCTGTAGTCCAGTGGTAACACGCTAGACTGGTAGTCCAGGTAATTATATATGTGTGTACTTACAGACGGATCTGTATTCCAGTGGTAACACGCTAGACTGGTAATCCAGGTAATTATATATGTGTGTCCTTACAGACGGATCTGTAGTCCAGTGGTAACACGCTAGACTGGTAATCCAGGTAATTATATATGTGTGTAATTACAGACGGATCGGTAGTCCAGTGGTAACACGCTAGACTGGTAATCCAGGTAATTATATATGTGTGTACTTACAGAAGGACCCGTAGTCCAGTGGTAAAACGCTAGACTGGTAATCCAGGTAATTATATATGTGTGTACTTACAGACGGATCGGTAGTCCAGTGGAACACCTAGACTGGTAATCCAGGTAATTAATCATATATGTGTGTACTTCAGACGGATCTGTAGTCCAGTGGTAACAGGCTAGACTGGTAATCCAGGTAATTATATATGTGTGTACTTACAGACGGATCTGTAGTCCAGTGGTAACACGCTAGACTGGTAATCCAGGTAATTAAATATGTGTGTACTTACAGACGGATCTGTATTCCAGTGGTAACACGCTAGACTAGTAATTCAGGTAATTAATCCTTTATGTGTGTACTTACAGACGGATCTGTATTCCAGTGGTAACACGCTAGACTGGTAATCCAGGTAATTATATATGTGTGTACTTACAGACGGACATGTATTCCAGTGGTAACACGCTAGACTGGTAAACCAGGTAATTATATATGTGTGTACTTACAGATGGACCTGTATTCCAGTGTTAACACGCTAGACTGGTAATCCAGGTAATTATATATGTGTGTACTTACAGACGGATCTGTCGTCCAGTGGTAACACGCTAGACTGGTAATCCAGGTAATTATATATGTGTGTACTTACACACGGATCTGTAGTCCAGTGGTAACACGCTAGACTGGTAATCCAGATAATTATATATGTGTGTACTTACAGACGGACCTGTTGTCCAGTGGTAGCACGCTAGACTGGTAATCCAAGTAATTATATATGTGTGTACTTACAGACGGATCTGTCGTCCAGTGGTAACACGCTAGACTGGTAATCCAGGTAATTATATATGTGTGTACTTACAGACGGATCGGTAGTCCAGAGGTAACACGCTAGACTGGTAATCCAGGTAATTATACATGTGTGTACTTACAGACGGATCGGTAGTCCAGTGTTACACGCTAGACTGGTAATCCAGGTAATTAATCATATATGTGTCTACTTACAGACGGATCTGTATTCCAGTGGTAACACGCTAGATTGGTTATCCAGGTAATTATATATGTGTGTACTTACAGACGGATCTGTATTCCAGTGGTAACACGCTAGACTGGTAATCCAGGTAATTATATATGTGTGTAATTACAGATGGACCTGTATTCCAGTGGTAACTCGCTAGACTGGTAATCCAGGTAAATATATATGTGTGTACTTACAGACGGATCTGTCGTCCAGTGGTAACACGCTAGACTGGTAATCCAGGTAATTATATATGAGTGTACTTACAGACGGATCTGTTGTCCAGTGGTAGCACGCTAGACTGGTAATCCAGGTAATTATATATGTGTGTACTTACAGACGGATCTGTCGTCCAGTGGTAACACGCTAGACTGGTAATCCAGGTAATTATATATGTGTGTACTTACAGACGGATCGGTAGTCCAGTGGTAACACGCTAGACTGGTAATCCAGGTAATTATATATGTGTGTACGTACAGACGGATCGGTAGTCCAGTGGTAACACGCTAGACTGGTAATCCAGGTAATTAATCATATATGTGTGTACCTACAGACGGATCTGTATTCCAGTGGTAACACGCTAGACTGGTTATCCAGGTAATTATATATGTGTGTACTTACAGACGGATCTGTGGTCCAGTGGTAACACGCTAGACTGGTAATCCAGGTAATTATATATGTGTGTACTTACAGACGGACCTGTTGTCAAGTGGTAACACGCTAGATTGGTAATCCAGGTAATTATATATGTGTGTACTTACAGACGGATCTGTCGTCCAGTGGTAACACGATAGACAGGTAATCCAGGTAATTATATATGTGTGTACTTACAGACGGATCGGTAGTCCAGTGGTAACACGCTAGACTGATAATCCAGGTAATTATATATGTGTGTAAATACAGACGGATCGGTAGTCCAGTGGTAACACGCTAGACTGGTAATCCAGGTAATTAATCATATATGTGTGTACTTACAGACGGATCTGTATTCCAGTGGTAACACACTAGACTGGTTATCCAGGTAATTATATATGTGTGTACTTACAGACGGATCTGTAGTCCAGTGGTAACACGCTAGACTGGTAGTCCAGGTAATTATATATGTGTGTACTTACAGACGGATCTGTATTCCAGTGGTAACACGCTAGACTGGTAATCCAGGTAATTATATATGTGTGTCCTTACAGACGGATCTGTAGTCCAGTGGTAACACGCTAGACTGGTAATCCAGGTAATTATATATGTGTGTAATTACAGACGGATCGGTAGTCCAGTGGTAACACGCTAGACTGGTAATCCAGGTAATTATATATGTGTGTACTTACAGAAGGACCCGTAGTCCAGTGGTAAAACGCTAGACTGGTAATCCAGGTAATTATATATGTGTGTACTTACAGACGGATCGGTAGTCCAGTGGTAACACACTAGACTGGTAATCCAGGTAATTAATCATATATGTGTGTACTTACAGACGGATCTGTAGTCCAGTGGTAACACGCTAGACTGGTAATCCAGGTAATTATATATGTGTGTACTTACAGACGGATCTGTAGTCCAGTGGTAACACGCTAGACTGGTAATCCAGGTAATTAAATATGTGTGTACTTACAGACGGATCTGTATTCCAGTGGTAACACGCTAGACTAGTAATTCAGGTAATTAATCCTTTATGTGTGTACTTACAGACGGATCTGTATTCCAGTGGTAACACGCTAGACTGGTAATCCAGGTAATTATATATGTGTGTACTTACAGACGGACATGTATTCCAGTGGTAACACGCTAGACTGGTAAACCAGGTAATTATATATGTGTGTACTTACAGATGGACCTGTATTCCAGTGTTAACACGCTAGACTGGTAATCCAGGTAATTATATATGTGTGTACTTACAGACGGATCTGTCGTCCAGTGGTAACACGCTAGACTGGTAATCCAGGTAATTATATATGTGTGTACTTACACACGGATCTGTAGTCCAGTGGTAACACGCTAGACTGGTAATCCAGATAATTATATATGTGTGTACTTACAGACGGACCTGTTGTCCAGTGGTAGCACGCTAGACTGGTAATCCAAGTAATTATATATGTGTGTACTTACAGACGGATCTGTCGTCCAGTGGTAACACGCTAGACTGGTAATCCAGGTAATTATATATGTGTGTACTTACAGACGGATCGGTAGTCCAGAGGTAACACGCTAGACTGGTAATCCAGGTAATTATACATGTGTGTACTTACAGACGGATCGGTAGTCCAGTGTTACACGCTAGACTGGTAATCCAGGTAATTAATCATATATGTGTCTACTTACAGACGGATCTGTATTCCAGTGGTAACACGCTAGATTGGTTATCCAGGTAATTATATATGTGTGTACTTACAGACGGATCTGTATTCCAGTGGTAACACGCTAGACTGGTAATCCAGGTAATTATATATGTGTGTAATTACAGACGGACCTGTTGTCCAGTGGTAGCACGCTAGACTGGTAATCCAGGTAATTATATATGTGTGTATTTACAGACGGATCTGTCGTCCAGTGGCAACACGCTAGACTGGTAATCCAGGTAATTATATATGTGTGTACTTACAGACGGATCGGTGGTCCAGTGGTAACACGCTAGACTGCTAATCCAGGTAATTATATATGTGTGTACTTACAGACGGATCGGTAGTCCAATGGTAACACGCTAGACTGGTAATCCAGGTAATTATATATGTTTGTACTTACAGACGGATCTGTAGTCCAGTGGTAACACGCTAGACTGGCAATCCAGGTAATTAAATATGTGTGTACTTACAGACGGATCTGTATTCCAGTGGTAACACGCTAGACTGGTAATCCAGGTAATTATATATATGTGTACTTATAGACGGACCTGCAGTCCAGTGGTAACACTCTAGACTGGTAATTCAGGTAATTAATCCTTTATGTGTGTACTTACAGACGGATCTGTATTCCAGTGGTAACACGCTAGACTGGTAATCCAGGTAATTATATATGTGTGTACTTACAGACGGACATGTATTCCAGTGGTAACACGCTAGACTGGTAAACCAGGTAATTATATATGTGTGTACTTACAGATGGACCTGTATTCCAGTGTTAACACGCTAGACTGATAATCCAGGTAATTATATATGTGTGTACTTACAGACGGATTTGTCGTCCAGTGGTAACACGCTAGACTGGTAATCCAGGTAATTATATATGTGTGTACTTACACACGGATCTGTAGTCCAGTGGTAACACGCTAGACTGGTAATCCAGGTAATTATATATGTGTGTACTTACAGACGGATCGGTAGTCCAGAGGTAACACGCTAGACTGGTAATCCAGGTAATTATACATGTGTGTACTTACAGACGGATCGGTAGTCCAGTGTTACACGCTAGACTGGTAATCCAGGTAATTAATCATATATGTGTCTACTTACAGACGGATCTGTATTCCAGTGGTAACACGCTAGATTGATTATCCAGGTAATTATATATGTGTGTACTTACAGACGGATCTGTATTCCAGTGGTAACACGCTAGACTGGTAATCCAGGTAATTATATATGTGTGTAATTACAGACGGACCTGTTGTCCAGTGGTAGCACGCTAGACTGGTAATCCAGGTAATTATATATGTGTGTATTTACAGACGGATCTGTCGTCCAGTGGCAACACGCTAGACTGGTAATCCAGGTAATTATATATGTGTGTACTTACAGACGGATCGGTGGTCCAGTGGTAACACGCTAGACTGCTAATCCAGGTAATTATATATGTGTGTACTTACAGTCGGATCGGTAGTCCAGTGGTAACACGCTAGACTGGTAATCCAGGTAATTATATATGTTTGTACTTACAGACGGATCTGTAGTCCAGTTGTAACACGCTAGACTGGCAATCCAGGTAATTAAATATGTGTGTACTTACAGACGGATCTGTATTCCAGTGGTAACACGCTAGACTGGTAATCCAGGTAATTATATATGTGTGTACTTACAGACGAATCTGTAGTCCAGTGGTAACACGCTATAATGGTAATCCATGTAATTATATATGTGTGTACTTACAGACGGATCGGTAGTCCAGTGGTAACACGCCAGACTGGTAATCTAGGTTATTATATATATGTGTACTTACAGACGGACCTGTATTCCAGTGGTAACACGCTAGACTGGTAATCCAGGTAATTATATATGTATGTACTTACAGACGGATCTGTATTCGAGTGGTAACACGCTAGACTGGTGATCCATGTAATTATATATGTGTGTACTTACAGACGGATCTGTATTCCAGTGGTAACACGCTAGACTGGTAATCCAGGTAATTATATATGTGTGTACTTACAGACGGATCTGTAGTCCAGTGGTAACACGCTAGACTGGTAATCCAGGTAATTATATATGTGTGTACTTACAGACGGATCGGTAGTCCAGTGGTAACACGCTAGACTGGTAATCCAGGTAATTATATATGTGTGTACTTACAGACGGACCTGTAGTCCAGTGGTAACACGCTAGACTGGTAATCCAGGTAATTATATATGTGTGTACTTACAGACGGATCGGTAGTCCAGTGGTAACACGCTAGACTGGTAATCCAGGTAATTATATATGTGTGTACTTACAGACGGATCTGTAGTCCAGTGGTAACACGCTAGACTGGTAATCCAGGTAATTATATATGTGTGTACTTACAGACGGATCTGTATTCCAGTGGTAACACGCTAGACTGGTAATCCAGGTAATTATATATGTGTGTACTTACAGACGGATCTGTATCCAGTGGTAACACGCTAGACTGGTAATCCAGGTAATTATATATGTGTGTACTACAGACGGATCTGTAGTCCAGTAGTAAACGCTAGATGGAATCAGGTAATTATATATGTGTTATACAGATGGATCTGTAGTCCAGTGTTAACACGCTAGACTGGTAATCCAGGTAGTATATATGTGTGTACTTACAGACGGACCTGTAGTCCAGTGGTACAAGCTAGACTGCTAATCAGGTAATTATATATGTGTGTACTTACAGAGGATCTGTGTCGTGGTAACGCTAGATGTAATCAGGTAATTATATATGTGTGTTACAGACAGATCTGTAGTCCAGTGGTAACAAGCTAGACTGGTAATCCAGGTAATTATATGTGTGTGTACTTACAGACGGATCTGTAGTCCAGTGGTAACACGCTAGACTGGTAATCCAGGTAATTATATATGTTTGTACTTACAGACGGATTTGTTGTCCAGTTGTAACACGCTAGACTGGTAATCCAGGTAATTATATGTGTGTGTACTTACAAACGGATCTGTAGTCCAGTGGTAATACGCTAGACTGGTAATCCAGGTAATTATATATGTGTGTACTTACAGATGGACCTGTATTCCAGTGGTAACACGCTATACTGGTAATCAAGGTAATTATAAATGTGTGTACTTACAGACGGATCGGTAGTCCAGTGGTAACACGCCAGACTGGTAATCTAGGTAATTATATATGTGTGTACTTACAGAGGGACCTGTATTCCAGTGGTAACACGCTAGACTGGTAATCCAGGTAATTATATATGTGTGTACTTACAGACGGACCTGTATTCGAGTGGTAACACGCTAGACTGGTGATCCATGTAATTATATTTGTGTGTACTTACAGACGGATCTGTATTCCAGTCGTAACACGCTAGACTGGTAATCCAGGTACTTATATGTGTGTGTACTTACAGACGGATATGTAGTCCAATAGTAACACGTTATACTTGTAATCCAGGTAATTATATATGTGTGTACTTACAGACGGATCTGTAGTCCAGTGGTAACAAGCTAGACTGGTAATCCAGGTAATTATATATGTGTATACTTACAGATGGACATGTATTCCATTGGTAACACGCTAGTCGGGTAATCCAGGTAATCATATATGTGTGTACTTACAGACGGATCTGTAGTCCAGTGGTAACACGCTAGACTGGTAATCCAGGTAATTATATATTTGTGTACTTACAGACGGATCTGTATTCCAGTGGTAACACGCTAGACAGGTAATACAGGTAATTATATACGTGTGTACTTACAGACGGATCTGTATTCCAGTGGTAACACGCTAGACTGGTAATCCAGGTAATTATATATGTGTGTACTTACAGACGGACCTGTATTCCATTGGTAACACGCTAGTCTGGTAATCCAGGTAATTATATATGTGTGTACTTACAGACGGACCTGTATTCCAGTGGTAAACGCTAGACTGGTAATCCAGGTAATTATATATTTGTGTACTTACAGACGGATCTGTAGTCCAGTGGTAACACGCTAGACTGGTAATCCAGGTAATTATATGTGTGTGAATTTACAGACGGATCTGTAATCCAGTAGTAACACGTTATACTGGTAATCCAGGTAATTATATATGTGTGTACTTACAGACGGATTTGTAGTCCAGTGGTAACACGCTAGACTGGTAATCCAGATAATCATATATGTGTGTACTTACAGACGGATCGGTAGTCCAGTGGTAGCACGCTATACTGGTAATCCAGGTAATTATATATGTGTGTACTTACAGACGAATCTGTAGTCCAGTGGTAACACGCTAGACTGGTAAACCAGGTAATTATATATTTGTGTACTTACAGACGGATCTGTATTCCAGTGGTAACACGCTAGACTGGTAATCCAGGTAATTATATGTGTGTGTACTTACAGACGGAACGGTAGTCCAGTGGTAAAACGCTAGACTGGTAATCCAGGTAATTATATATGTGTGTACTTACAGACGGATCTGTATTCCAGAGGTAACACGCTAGACTGGTAATCCAGGTAATTATATATGTGTGTACTTACAGACGGATCTGTAGTCCAGTTGTAACACGCTAGACTGGCAATCCAGGTAATTAAATATGTGTGTACTTACAGACGGATCTGTATTCCAGTGGTAACACGCTAGACTGGTAATCCAGGTAATTATATATGTGTGTACTTACAGACGAATCTGTAGTCCAGTGGTAACACGCTATAATGGTAATCCATGTAATTATATATGTGTGTACTTACAGACGGATCGGTAGTCCAGTGGTAACACGCCAGACTGGTAATCTAGGTTATTATATATATGTGTACTTACAGACGGACCTGTATTCCAGTGGTAACACGCTAGACTGGTAATCCAGGTAATTATATATGTATGTACTTACAGACGGACCTGTATTCGAGTGGTAACACGCTAGACTGGTGATCCATGTAATTATATGTGTGTGTACTTACAGACGGATCGGTAGTCCAGTGATAACACGCTAGACTGGTAATCCAGGTAATTATATATGTGTGTACTTACATACGGATCGGTAGTCCAGTGGTAACACGCTAGACTGATAATCCAGGTAATTATATATGTGTGTACTTACAGACGGATTGGTAGTCCAGTGGTAACACGCTAGACTGGTAATCCAGGTAATTATATATGTGTGTACTTACAGACGGACCTGTTGTCCAGTGGTAACACGCTAGACTGGTAATCCAGGTAATTATATATGTGTGTACTTACAGACGGATCGGTAGTCCAGTGGTAACACGCTAGATTGGTAATCGAGGTAATTATATATGTGTGTACTTACAGACGGATCTGTATTCCAGTGGTAACACGCTAGACTGGTAATCCAGGTAATTATATATGTGTGTACTTACAGACGGACCTGTATTCCAGTGGTAACACGCTAGACTGGTAATCCAGGTAATTATATATGTGTGTACTTACAGACGGATCTGTATTCCAGTGGTAACACGCTAGACTGGTAATCCAGGTAATTATATATGTGTGTACTTACAGACGGATCTGTAGTCCAGTAGTAACACGCTAGACTGGTAATCCAGGTAATTATATATGTGTGTACTTACAGATGGATCTGTAGTCCAGTGTTAACACGCTAGACTGGTAATCCAGGTAAGTATATATGTGTGTACTTACAGACGGACCTGTAGTCCAGTGGTAACAAGCTAGACTGCTAATCCAGGTAATTATATATGTGTGTACTTACAGACGGATCTGTAGTCCAGTGGTAACACGCTAGACTGCTAATCCAGGTAATTATATATGTGTGTACTTACAGACAGATCTGTAGTCCAGTGGTAACAAGCTAGACTGGTAATCCAGGTAATTATATGTGTGTGTACTTACAGACGGATCTGTAGTCCAGTGGTAACACGCTAGACTGGTAATCCAGGTAATTATATATGTTTGTACTTACAGACGGATTTGTTGTCCAGTTGTAACACGCTAGACTGGTAATCCAGGTAATTATATGTGTGTGTACTTACAAACGGATCTGTAGTCCAGTGGTAATACGCTAGACTGGTAATCCAGGTAATTATATATGTGTGTACTTACAGATGGACCTGTATTCCAGTGGTAACACGCTATACTGGTAATCAAGGTAATTATAAATGTGTGTACTTACAGACGGATCGGTAGTCCAGTGGTAACACGCCAGACTGGTAATCTAGTTAATTATATATGTGTGTACTTACAGAGGGACCTGTATTCCAGTGGTAACACGCTAGACTGGTAATCCAGGTAATTATATATGTGTATACTTACAGATGGACATGTATTCCAGTGGTAAAACGCTAGACTGGTAATCCAGGTAATTATATATTTGTGTACTTACAGGATCTGTAGTCGAGTGGTAACACGCTAGACTGGTAATCCAGGTAATTATATGTGTGTGTACTTACAGACGGATCTGTAGTCCAGTAGTAACACGTTATACTGGTAATCCAGGTAATTATATATGTGTGTACTTACAGACGGATTTGTAGTCCAGTGGTAACACGCTAGACTGGTAATCCAGATAATCATATATGTGTGTACTTACAGACGTATCGGTAGTCCAGTGGTAACAAGCTAGACTGGTAATCCAGGTAATTATATATGTGTGTACTTACAGACGGACCTGTATTCCAGTGGTAACACGCTAGACTGGTAATCCAGGTAATTATATATGTGTGTACTTACAGACGGACCTGTATTCCAGTGGTAACACGCTAGACTGGTAATCCAGGTTATTATATATGTGTGTACTTACAGACGGATCTGTATTCCAGTGGTAACCCGCTAGACTGGTAATCCAGGTAATTATATATGTGTGTACTTACAGACGAATCTCTAGTCCAGTGGTAACACGCTATAATGGTAATCCAGGTAATTATATATGTGTGTACTTACAGACGGATCGGTAGTCCAGTGGTAACACGCCAGACTGGTAATCTAGATTATTATATATATGTGTACTTACAGACGGACCTGTATTCCAGTGGTAACACGCTAGACTGGTAATCCAGGTAATTATATATGTATATACTTACAGACGGACCTGTATTCGAGTGGTAACACGCTAGACTGGTGATCCATGTAATTATATATGTGTGTACTTACAGACGGATCTGTATTCCAGTGGTAACACGCTAGACTGGTAATCCAGGTAATTATATATGTGTGTACTTACAGACGGATCTGTAGTCCAGTGGTAACACGCTAGACTGGTAATCCAGGTAATTATATATGTGTGTACTTACAGACGGATCTGTAGTCCAGTGGTAACACGCTAGACTGGTAATCCAGGTAATTATATATTTGTGTACTTACAGACGGATCTGTATTCCAGTGGTAACAAGCTAGACTGGTAGTCCAGGTAATTATATATGTGTGTACTTACAGACGGACCTGTATTCCATTGGTAACACGCTAGTCTGGTAATCCAGGTAATTATATATGTGTGTACTTACAGACGGACCTGTATTCCAGTGGTAAAACGCTAGACTGGTAATCCAGGTAATTATTATGTTGTGTACTTACAGGATCTGTAGTCGATTGGTAACACGCTAGACTGGTAATCCAGGTAATTATATGTGTGTGTACTTACAGACGGATCTGTAGTCCAGTGGTAACACGTTATACTGGTAATCCAGGTAATTATATATGTGTACTTACAGACGGATTTGTAGTCCAGTGGTACACGCTAGACTGGTATCCAGTAATTATATATGTGTGTACTTACAGACGGATCTGTAGTCCAGTGGTAGCACGCTATACTGGTAATCCAGGTAATTATATATGTGTGTACTTTCAGACGGATCTGTAGTCCAGTGGTAACACGCTAGACTGGTAATCCAGGTAATTATATATTTGTGTACTTACAGACGGATCTGTATTCCAGTGGTAACACGCTAGACTGGTAATCCAGGTAATTATATATGTGTGTACTTACAGACGTATCTGTATTCCAGTGGTAACAAGCTAGACTGGTAATCCAGGTAATTATATGTGTGTGTACTTACAGACGGATCTGTATTCCAGTGGTAGCACGCTAGACTGGTAATCCAGGTAATTATATATGTGTGTACTTACAGACGGATCTGTATTCCAGTGGTAACACGCTAGACTGGTAATCCAGGTTATTATATATGTGTTTACTTACAGACGGATCTGTATTCCAGTGGTAACACGCTAGACTGGTAATACAGGTAATTATATATTTGTGTACTTACAGACGGATCTGTATTCCAGTGGTAACAAGCTATAATGGTAGTCCAGGTAATTATATATGTGTGTACTTACAGACGGATCTGTAGTCCAGTGGTAACACGCTAGACTGGTAATCTAGGTTATTATATGTGTGTGTACTTACAGACGGATCTGTATTCCAGTGGTAACACGCTAGACTGGTAATCCAGGTAATTATATATGTGTGTATTACAGACGGACCTGTATTCGAGTGGTAACACGCTAGAATGGTGATCCATGTAATTATATATGTGTGTACTTACAGATGGATCTGTATTCCAGTGGTAACACGCTAGACTGGTAATCCAGTTAATTATATATGTGTGTACTTACAGACGGATCTGTATTCCAGTGGTAACACGCTAGACTGGTAATCCAGGTAATTATATGTGTGTGTACTTACAGACGGATCGGTAGTCCAGTGGTAGCACGCTCTACTGGTAATCCAGGTAATTATATATGTGTGTACTTACAGACTGATCTGTAGTCCAGTGGTAACACGCTAGACTGGTAATCCAGGTAATTATAAATGTGTGTACTTACAGAAGGATCTGTATTCCAGTGGTAACACGCTAGACTGGTAATCCAGGTAATTATATATGTGTGTACCTACAGACGTATCGGTAGTCCAGTGGTAACAAGCTAGTCTGGTAATCCAGGTAATTATATATGTGTGTACTTACAGACGGACCTGTATTCCAGTGGTAACACGCTAGACTGGTAATCCAGGTTATTATATATGTGTGTACTTACAGACGGATCTGTAGTCCAGTGGTAACACGCTAGACTGGTAATCCAGGTAATTATATGTGTGTGTACTTACTAGCGGATCTGTAGTCCAGTGGTAACACGCTATACTGGTAATCCAGGTAATTATATATGTATGTACTTACAGACGGATCTGTATTCCAGTGGTAACACGCTAGACTGGTAATCCAGGTAATTATATATGTGTGTACTTACAGACGGATCTGTAGTCCAGTGGTAACAAGCTAGACTGGTAATCCAGGTAATTATATATGTGTGTACTTACAGACGGACCTGTATTCCATTGGTAACACGCTAGTCTGGTAATCCAGGTAATTATATATGTGTGTACTTACAGACGGACCTGTATTCCAGTGGTAAAACGCTAGACTGGTAATCCAGGTAATTATATATTTGTGTACTTACAGGATCATTAGTCGAGTGGTAACACACTAGACTGGTAATCCAGGTAATTATATGTGTGTGTACTTACAGACGGATCTGTAGTCCAGTAATAACACGTTATACTGGTAATCCAGGTAATTATATATGTGTGTACTTACAGACGGATTTGTAGTCCAGTGGTAACACGCTAGACTGGTAATCCAGATAATCATATATGTGTGTACTTACAGACGGATCGGTAGTCCAGTGGTAGCACGCTATACTGGTAATCCAGGTAATTATATATGTGTGTACTTACAGACGAATCTGTAGTCCAGTGGTAACACGCTAGACTGGTAAACCAGGTAATTATATATTTGTGTACTTACAGACGGATCTGTATTCCAGTGGTAACACGCTAGACTGGTAATCCAGGTAATTATATGTGTGTGTACTTACAGACGGATCTGTATTCCAGAGGTAACACGCTAGACTGGTAATCCAGGTAATTATATATGTGTGTACTTACAGACGGATCTGTATTCCAGTGGTAACACGCTAGACTGGTAATCCAGGTAATTATATATGTGTGTACTTACAGACGTATCGGTAGTCCAGTGGTAACAAGCTAGACTGGTAATCCAGGTTTTTATATATGTGTTTACTTACAGACGGACCTGTATTCCAGTGGTAACACGCTAGACTGGTAATCCAGGTAATTATATATGTGTGTACTTACAGACGGATCTGTATTCCAGTGGTAACACGCTAGACTGGTAATCTAGTTTATTATATATGTGTGTACTTACAGAGTGATCTGTATTCCAGTGGTAACACGCTAGACTGGTAATCTAGGTTATTATATATGTGTGTACTTACAGATGGACATGTATTCCAGTGGTAACACGCTAGACTGGTAATCCAGGTAATTATATATGTATGTACTTACAGACGGACCTGTATTCGAGTGGTAACACGCTAGACTGGTGATCCATGTAATTATATGTGTGTGTACTTACAGACGGATCAGTAGTCCAGTGATAACACGCTAGACTGGTAATCCAGGTAATTATATATGTGTGTACTTACATACGGATCGGTAGTCCAGTGGTAACACGCTAGACTGATAATCCAGGTAATTATATATGTGTGTACTTACAGACGGATTGGTAGTCCAGTGGTAACACGCTAGACTGGTAATCCAGGTAATTATATATGTGTGTACTTACAGACGGATCTGTTGTCCAGTGGTAACACGCTAGACTGGTAATCCAGGTAATTATATATATGTGTACTTACAGACGGACCTGTATTCCAGTGGTAACACACTAGACTGGTAATCCAGGTAATTATATATGTGTGTATTTACAGACGGATCGGTAGTCCAGTGGTAACACGCTAGATTGGTAATCGAGGTAATTATATATGTGTGTACTTACAGACGGATCTGTATTCCAGTGGTAACACGCTAGACTGGTAATCCAGGTAATTATATATGTGTGTACTTACAGACGGACCTGTATTCCAGTGGTAACACGCTAGACTGGTAATCCAGGTAATTATATATGTGTGTACTTACAGACGGATCTGTAGTCCAGTGGTAACACGCTATAATGGTAATCCAGGTAATTATATATGTGTGTACTTACAGACGGATCTGTGTCCAGTGGTAACACGCTAGACTGGTAATCCAGGTATTATATATGTGTGTACTTACAGACGGATCTGTAGTCCAGTGGTAACACGCTAGACTGGTAATCCAGGTAATTATATGTGTGTTTGGGTTGTGTGTGGTGTGTGGTTGGTTTTTGTGTGACGGATCTGTAGTCCAGTGGTAACACGCTAGACTGGTAATCCAGGTAATTATATATGTGTGTACTTACAGACGGACCTGTTGTCCAGTGGTAGCACGCTAGACTGGTAATCCAGGTAATTATATATGTGTGTACTTACAGACGGACCTGTTGTCCAGTGGTAGCACGCTAGACAGGTAATCCAGGTAATTATATATGTGTGTACTTACAGACGGATCTGTCGTCCAGTGGTAACACGCTAGACTGGTAATCCAGGTAATTATATATGTGTGTACTTATAGACGGACCTGTTGTCCAGTGGTAGCACGCTATACTGGTAATCCAGGTAATTATATATGTGTGTACTTACAGACGGATCTGTCGTCCAGTGGTAACAAGCTAGACTGGTAATCCAGGTAATTATATATGTGTGTACTTACAGACGGATCGGTAGTCCAGTGGTAACACGCTAGACTGCTAATCCAGGTAATTATATATGTGTGTACTTACAGACGGATCGGTAGTCCAGTGGTAACACGCTAGACTGGTAATCCAGATAATTAATCATATATGTGTGTACTTACAGACGGATCTGTAGTCCAGTCGTAACACGCTAGACTGGTAATCCAGGTAATTATATATGTGTGTACTTACAGACGGATCTGTCGTCCAGTGGTAACACGCTAGACTGGTAATCCAGGTAATTATATATGTTTGTACTTACAGACGGATCTGTAGTGCAGTGGTAACACGCTAGACTGGTAATCCAGGTAATTGAATATGTGTGTACTTACAGACGGATCTGTATTACAGTGGTAACACGCTAGCCTGGTAATCCAGGTAATTATATATGTGTGTACTTACAGACGGACCTGTAGTCCATTGGTAACACGCTAGACTGGTAATCCAGGTAATTATATATGTGTGTACTTACAGACGGATCGGTAGTCCAGTGGTAACACGCTAGACTGGTAATCCAGGTAATTATATATGTGTGTACTTACAGATGGACCTGTATTCCAGTGGTAACACGCTAGACTGGTAATCCAGGTAATTGAATATGTGTGTACATACAGACGGATCTGTATTACAGTGGTAACACGCTAGCCTGGTAATCCAGGTAATTATATATGTGTGTACTTACAGACGGACCTGTAGTCCATTGGTAACACGCTAGACTGGTAATCCAGGTAATTAATCATATATGTGTGTACTTACAGACGGACCTGTATCCCAGTGGTAACACGCTAGACTGGTAATCCAGGTAATTATATATGTGTGTACTTACAGACGGATCGGTAGTCCAGTGGTAACACGCTAGACTGGTAATCCAGGTAATTATATATGTGTGTACTTACAGACGGACATGTATTCCAGTGGTAACACGCTAGACTGGTAAACCAGGTAATTATATATGTGTGTACTTACAGATGGACCTGTATTCCAGTGGTAACACGCTAGACTGGTAATCCAGGTAAATATATATGTGTGTACTTACAGACGGATCTGTCGTCCAGTGGTAACACGCTAGACTGGTAATCCAGGTAATTATATATGAGTGTACTTACAGACGGATCTGTTGTCCAGTGGTAGCACGCTAGACTGGTAATCCAGGTAATTATATATGTGTGTACTTACAGACGGATCTGTCGTCCAGTGGTAACACGCTAGACTGGTAATCCAGG
>CM026402.1:73497928-73573791 GCA_014843695.1 Archivesica marissinica | reverse complement strand
TATGTAGCCGGATATGGAGGTGGAATACTATATGTAGCCGGATATGGAGGTGGAATACTATATGTAGCCGGATATGGAGGTGGAATACTATATGTAGCCGGATATGGAGGTGGAATACTATATGTAGCCGGATATGGAGGTGGAATACTATATGTAGCCGGATATGGAGGTGGAATACTATATGTAGCCGGATATGGAGGTGGAATACTATATGTAGCCGGATATGGAGGTGGAATACTATATGTAGCCGGATATGGAGGTGGAATACTATATGTAGCCGGATATGGAGGTGGAATACTATATGTAGCCGGATATGGAGGTGGAATACTATATGTAGCCGGATATGGAGGTGGAATACTATATGTAGCCGGATATGGAGGTGGAATACTATATGTAGCCGGATATGGAGGTGGAATACTATATGTAGCCGGATATGGAGGTGGAATACTATATGTAGCCGGATATGGAGGTGGAATACTATATGTAGCCGGATATGGAGGTGAACTACTATATGTAGCCGGATATGGAGGTGGAATACTATATGTAGCCGGATATGGAGGTGAACTCCTATATGTAGCCGGATATGGAGGTGGAATACTATATGTAGCCGGATATGGAGGTGAACTGCTATATGTAGCCGGATATGGAGGTGGAATACTATATGTAGCCGGATATGGAGGTGGAATACTATATGTAGCCGGATATGGAGGTGGAATACTATATGTAGCCGGATATGGAGGTGGAATACTATATGTAGCCGGATATGGAGGTGGAATACTATATGTAGCCGGATATGGAGGTGGAATACTATATGTAGCCGGATATGGAGGTGGAATACTATATGTAGCCGGATATGGAGGTGGAATACTATATGTAGCCGGATATGGAGGTGGAATACTATATGTAGCCGGATATGGAGGTGAACTGCTATATGTAGCCGGATATGGAGGTGGAATACTATATGTAGCCGGATATGGAGGTGGAATACTATATGTAGCCGGATATGGAGGTGGAATACTATATGTAGCCGGATATGGAGGTGAACTGCTATATGTAGCCGGATATGGAGGTGGAATACTATATGTAGCCGGATATGGAGGTGGAATACTATATGTAGCCGGATATGGAGGTGAACTGCTATATGTAGCCGGATATGGAGGTGGAATACTATATGTAGCCGGATATGGAGGTGGAATACTATATGTAGCCGGATATGGAGGTGATCTATATGTAGCCGGATATGGAGGTGGACTACTATATGTAGCCGGATATGGAGGTGAACTACTATATGTAGCCGGATATGGAGGTGAACTACTATATGTAGCCGGATATGGAGGTGGAATACTATATGTAGCCGGATATGGAGGTGGAATACTATATGTAGCCGGATATGGAGGTGAACTGCTATATGTAGCCGGATATGGAGGTGGAATACTATATGTAGCCGGATATGGAGGTGGAATACTATATGTAGCCGGATATGGAGGTGAACTACTATATGTAGCCGGATATGGAGGTGGAATACTATATGTAGCCGGATATGGAGGTGAACTACTATATGTAGCCGGATATGGAGGTGGAATACTATATGTAGCCGGATATGGAGGTGAACTACTATATGTAGCCGGATATGGAGGTGAACTACTATATGTAGCCGGATATGGAGGTGGAATACTATATGTAGCCGGATATGGAGGTGAACTACTATATGTAGCCGGATATGGAGGTGGACTACTATATGTAGCCGGATATGGAGGTGAACTCCTATATGTAGCCGGATATGGAGGTGGAATACTATATGTAGCCGGATATGGAGGTGGACTGCTATATGTAGCCGGATATGGAGGTGAACTCCTATATGTAGCCGGATATGGAGGTGGACTACTATATGTAGCCGGATATGGAGGTGAACTACTATATGTAGCCGGATATGGAGGTGGAATACTATATGTAGCCGGATATGGAGGTGAACTCCTATATGTAGCCGGATATGGAGGTGGACTGCTATATGTAGCCGGATATGGAGGTGAACTACTATATGTAGCCGGATATGGAGGTGAACTCCTATATGTAGCCGGATATGGAGGTGGAATACTATATGTAGCCGGATATGGAGGTGGAATACTATATGTAGCCGGATATGGAGGTGGAATACTATATGTAGCCGGATATGGAGGTGAACTGCTATATGTAGCCGGATATGGAGGTGGAATACTATATGTAGCCGGATATGGAGGTGGAATACTATATGTAGCCGGATATGGAGGTGAACTGCTATATGTAGCCGGATATGGAGGTGAAATACTATATGTAGCCGGATATGGAGGTGGAATACTATATGTAGCCGGATATGGAGGTGAACTGCTATATGTAGCCGATATGGAGGTGGAATACTATATGTAGCCGGATATGGAGGTGGAATACTATATGTAGCCGGATATGGAGGTGGAATACTATATGTAGCCGGATATGGAGGTGAACTGCTATATGTAGCCGGATATGGAGGTGGAATACTATATGTAGCCGGATATGGAGGTGAACTGCTATATGTAGCCGGATATGGAGGTGGAATACTATATGTAGCCGGATATGGAGGTGGACTACTATATGTAGCCGGATATGGAGGTGAACTGCTATATGTAGCCGGATATGGAGGTGGAATACTATATGTAGCCGGATATGGAGGTGAACTGCTATATGTAGCCGGATATGGAGGTGGAATACTATATGTAGCCGGATATGGAGGTGGACTGCTATATGTAGCCGGATATGGAGGTGAACTCCTATATGTAGCCGGATATGGAGGTGAACTGCTATATGTAGCCGGATATGGAGGTGGAATACTATATGTAGCCGGATATGGAGGTGGAATACTATATGTAGCCGGATATGGAGGTGAACTCCTATATGTAGCCGGATATGGAGGTGGAATACTATATGTAGCCGGATATGGAGGTGGAATACTATATGTAGCCGGATATGGAGGTGAACTCCTATATGTAGCCGGATATGGAGGTGGAATACTATATGTAGCCGGATATGGAGGTGAACTACTATATGTAGCCGGATATGGAGGTGGAATACTATATGTAGCCGGATATGGAGGTGAACTCCTATATGTAGCCGGATATGGAGGTGAACTCCTATATGTAGCCGGATATGGAGGTGGAATACTATATGTAGCCGGATATGGAGGTGAACTCCTATATGTAGCCGGATATGGAGGTGGACTGCTATATGTAGCCGGATATGGAGGTGAACTGCTATATGTAGCCGGATATGGAGGTGGAATACTATATGTAGCCGGATATGGAGGTGGACTGCTATATGTAGCCGGATATGGAGGTGAACTACTATATGTAGCCGGATATGGAGGTGGACTACTATATGTAGCCGGATATGGAGGTGAACTCCTATATGTAGCCGGATATGGAGGTGGAATACTATATGTAGCCGGATATGGAGGTGAACTCCTATATGTAGCCGGATATGGAGGTGGACTGCTATATGTAGCCGGATATGGAGGTGAACTCCTATATGTAGCCGGATATGGAGGTGAACTCCTATATGTAGCCGGATATGGAGGTGGAATACTATATGTAGCCGGATATGGAGGTGGAATACTATATGTAGCCGGATATGGAGGTGGAATACTATATGTAGCCGGATATGGAGGTGAACTGCTATATGTAGCCGGATATGGAGGTGGAATACTATATGTAGCCGGATATGGAGGTGGAATACTATATGTAGCCGGATATGGAGGTGAACTGCTATATGTAGCCGGATATGGAGGTGAAATACTATATGTAGCCGGATATGGAGGTGGAATACTATATGTAGCCGGATATGGATGAACTCTATATTAGCCGATATGGAGGTGGAATACTATATGTAGCCGGATATGGAGGTGGAATACTATATGTAGCCGGATATGGAGGTGGAATACTATATGTAGCCGGATATGGAGGTGAACTGCTATATGTAGCCGGATATGGAGGTGGAATACTATATGTAGCCGGATATGGAGGTGGAATACTATATGTAGCCGGATATGGAGGTGAACTGCTATATGTAGCCGGATATGGAGGTGGAATACTATATGTAGCCGGATATGGAGGTGGACTACTATATGTAGCCGGATATGGAGGTGAACTGCTATATGTAGCCGGATATGGAGGTGGAATACTATATGTAGCCGGATATGGAGGTGGAATACTATATGTAGCCGGATATGGAGGTGGAATACTATATGTAGCCGGATATGGAGGTGGAATACTATATGTAGCCGGATATGGAGGTGGAATACTATATGTAGCCGGATATGGAGGTGGAATACTATATGTAGCCGGATATGGAGGTGGAATACTATATGTAGCCGGATATGGAGGTGGAATACTATATGTAGCCGGATATGGAGGTGGACTACTATATGTAGCCGGATATGGAGGTGAACTGCTATATGTAGCCGGATATGGAGGTGGAATACTATATGTAGCCGGATATGGAGGTGGAATACTATATGTAGCCGGATATGGAGGTGGAATACTATATGTAGCCGGATATGGAGGTGGAATACTATATGTAGCCGGATATGGAGGTGGAATACTATATGTAGCCGGATATGGAGGTGAACTACTATATGTAGCCGGATATGGAGGTGGAATACTATATGTAGCCGGATATGGAGGTGGAATACTATATGTAGCCGGATATGGAGGTGGAATACTATATGTAGCCGGATATGGAGGTGAACTGCTATATGTAGCCGGATATGGAGGTGGAATACTATATGTAGCCGGATATGGAGGTGGAATACTATATGTAGCCGGATATGGAGGTGGAATACTATATGTAGCCGGATATGGAGGTGGAATACTATATGTAGCCGGATATGGAGGTGGAATACTATATGTAGCCGGATATGGAGGTGGAATACTATATGTAGCCGGATATGGAGGTGGAATACTATATGTAGCCGGATATGGAGGTGAACTGCTATATGTAGCCGGATATGGAGGTGAACTACTATATGTAGCCGGATATGGAGGTGAACTGCTATATGTAGCCGGATATGGAGGTGAACTGCTATATGTAGCCGGATATGGAGGTGGAATACTATATGTAGCCGGATATGGAGGTGAACTGCTATATGTAGCCGGATATGGAGGTGGAATACTATATGTAGCCGGATATGGAGGTGGAATACTATATGTAGCCGGATATGGAGGTGGAATACTATATGTAGCCGGATATGGAGGTGGAATACTATATGTAGCCGGATATGGAGGTGGAATACTATATGTAGCCGGATATGGAGGTGGAATACTATATGTAGCCGGATATGGAGGTGGAATACTATATGTAGCCGGATATGGAGGTGGAATACTATATGTAGCCGGATATGGAGGTGAACTGCTATATGTAGCCGGATATGGAGGTGAACTGCTATATGTAGCCGGATATGGAGGTGGAATACTATATGTAGCCGGATATGGAGGTGGAATACTATATGTAGCCGGATATGGAGGTGGAATACTATATGTAGCCGGATATGGAGGTGGAATACTATATGTAGCCGGATATGGAGGTGAACTGCTATATGTAGCCGGATATGGAGGTGGAATACTATATGTAGCCGGATATGGAGGTGGAATACTATATGTAGCCGGATATGGAGGTGGAATACTATATGTAGCCGGATATGGAGGTGGAATACTATATGTAGCCGGATATGGAGGTGGAATACTATATGTAGCCGGATATGGAGGTGGAATACTATATGTAGCCGGATATGGAGGTGGAATACTATATGTAGCCGGATATGGAGGTGAACTGCTATATGTAGCCGGATATGGAGGTGGAATACTATATGTAGCCGGATATGGAGGTGAACTGCTATATGTAGCCGGATATGGAGGTGGAATACTATATGTAGCCGGATATGGAGGTGGAATACTATATGTAGCCGGATATGGAGGTGGAATACTATATGTAGCCGGATATGGAGGTGGAATACTATATGTAGCCGGATATGGAGGTGGAATACTATATGTAGCCGGATATGGAGGTGAACTGCTATATGTAGCCGGATATGGAGGTGGAATACTATATGTAGCCGGATATGGAGGTGGAATACTATATGTAGCCGGATATGGAGGTGGAATACTATATGTAGCCGGATATGGAGGTGGAATACTATATGTAGCCGGATATGGAGGTGGAATACTATATGTAGCCGGATATGGAGGTGGAATACTATATGTAGCCGGATATGGAGGTGGAATACTATATGTAGCCGGATATGGAGGTGGAATACTATATGTAGCCGGATATGGAGGTGGAATACTATATGTAGCCGGATATGGAGGTGGAATACTATATGTAGCCGGATATGGAGGTGGAATACTATATGTAGCCGGATATGGAGGTGGAATACTATATGTAGCCGGATATGGAGGTGGAATACTATATGTAGCCGGATATGGAGGTGGAATACTATATGTAGCCGGATATGGAGGTGGAATACTATATGTAGCCGGATATGGAGGTGGAATACTATATGTAGCCGGATATGGAGGTGGAATACTATATGTAGCCGGATATGGAGGTGGAACTATATGTAGCCGGATATGGAGGTGAAATACTATATGTAGCCGGATATGGAGGTGGAATACTATATGTAGCCGGATATGGAGGTGGAATACTATATGTAGCCGGATATGGAGGTGGAATACTATATGTAGCCGGATATGGAGGTGGAATACTATATGTAGCCGGATATGGAGGTGGAATACTATATGTAGCCGGATATGGAGGTGGAATACTATATGTAGCCGGATATGGAGGTGGAATACTATATGTAGCCGGATATGGAGGTGGAATACTATATGTAGCCGGATATGGAGGTGGAATACTATATGTAGCCGGATATGGAGGTGGAATACTATATGTAGCCGGATATGGAGGTGGAATACTATATGTAGCCGGATATGGAGGTGGAATACTATATGTAGCCGGATATGGAGGTGGAATACTATATGTAGCCGGATATGGAGGTGGAATACTATATGTAGCCGGATATGGAGGTGGAATACTATATGTAGCCGGATATGGAGGTGGAATACTATATGTAGCCGGATATGGAGGTGGAATACTATATGTAGCCGGATATGGAGGTGGAATACTATATGTAGCCGGATATGGAGGTGGAATACTATATGTAGCCGGATATGGAGGTGGAATACTATATGTAGCCGGATATGGAGGTGGAATGCTATATGTAGCCGGATATGGAGGTGGAATACTATATGTAGCCGGATATGGAGGTGGAATACTATATGTAGCCGGATATGGAGGTGGAATACTATATGTAGCCGGATATGGAGGTGGAATACTATATGTAGCCGGATATGGAGGTGGAATACTATATGTAGCCGGATATGGAGGTGGAATACTATATGTAGCCGGATATGGAGGTGGAATACTATATGTAGCCGGATATGGAGGTGGAATACTATATGTAGCCGGATATGGAGGTGGAATACTATAATTTATGTTTGTAAAAGAGATCTTTAAGACAATGTAACATACGTGGGAGAACGAGCGCGCCCACATGGTTCGCCTGCGGCGAGGATAAATAAGCTCAATCATCATCATTACGAGGGAGTAAACGCCGTGTGTTTATATTATCTCCCTTGGCAGATACAGTCCGATTAATGCCAAAATGTAAATATTTCCTATTAGTTGGACTCCTTTATTTTGAAGGTTGGTCCCTAACAAGATGTTGCGGTATGATAAATGTGAACTTTATCAAAATAGTGTTACTTAATTGATCTAAGCTTACACATACCCATTGGATATACTGTAAGATATCTGTCAGGATATTTTCTTTGATAATATTGTATTGGTGTTTATACATGTATGTAACAATTATAAACAAATTACGAATACATAATTAGCAAATGGGTTGGTCCACAAGTTCTAACAACATTAGTGATTGGCCCTCCTCATATGTCGGGATATAGTAATTATAATAATTATAAGATGAGAAGTTGTACATAATTGCTAGCATGTTGTGCACAGGAAACAACGGTAAAAATAAAGGAAAACACTTCAAACGATCTATCTACTTTTAAGGAGTATTCAGGGGCAGTAACTCACCGATGTCTCTCATTAGTTTTGCACTCTATGAGCACTATTATGTTTGCCTACTAACCAGGGGCACCGATAAATAAACGAAGCTAAGCATCTTACACAAAGGAATACACAGCATCACATTGCAATAGGACGCGCTGCACGACGGAACACGTTGCAATATGACGCGCTGCACGACGGAACACATTGCAATATGACACGCTGCACGACGGAACACATTGCAATATGACGCGCTGCACGACGGAACACATTGCAATATGACACGCTGCACGACGGAACACATTGCAATATGACACGCTGCACGACGGAACACATTGCAATATAACACGCTGCACGACGGAACACATTGCAATATGAGGCGCTGCACGACGGAACACATTGCAATATAACACGCTGCACGACGGAACACATTGCAATATGACACGTTGCACGACGGAACACATTGCAATATGATACGTTGCACGACGGAACACATTGCAATATGACACGCTGCACGACGGAACACATTGCAATATGACACGCTGCACGACGGAACACATTGCAATATGACACGTTGCACGACGGACCACATTGCAATATGACACGCTGCACGACGGAACACATTGCAATATGACGCGCTGCACGACGGAACACATTGCAATATGACACGCTGCACGACGGAACACATTGCAATATGACGCGCTGCACGACGGAACACATTGCAATATGACACGTTGCACGACGGAACACATTGCAATATGACACGCTGCACGACGGAACACATTGCAATATGACACGCTGCACGACGGAACATATTGCAATATGACACGCTGCACGACGGAACACATTGCAATATGACACGCTGCACGACGGAACACATTGCAATATAACACGCTGCACGACGGAACACATTGCAATATAACACGCTGCACGACGGAACACATTGCAATATGACACGCTGCACGACGGAACACATTGCAATATGACACGCTGCACGACGGAACTATTGCTACAGATTGCCCCCGGTACCACACCACTATGTTTTAAAATTATTTTTTCTCTTTGATGTCAAGCCTCTTTTGGAACCTAGACACGATTTTTTCTGGGCAGGTTTAGTTGATCTAAGCAGTTATCCAGTACTTAGCAGTGGCATCCGTGGTCCAGTGGTAGAGCGTCGGTTTTGGAATCGAACGATCTTGGGTTCGATACTCGGTCAGGCTACGAATGTAGTGTCATTGAGCAAGGCACCTCACACACATTGCTTAGTACTGGTTAACCGCTTATTTCGGCTAAGCCTACCCCGGAAAACATGTCTAGGTCCCCGCAAGGGGTTTGACATTAATGGAACATACATACATAAATGTGTGCATGTGTGCTGTGCCTTTCTCAATGATGCAGTGACAGGGAGCATGGGACCACTCTGTTTCAAATCCAGCGTGCTACAACTGTACCACGGACGCCACACCTCTAGAAATGTATTAGTATTTTAAAAGGTATTAGTATAATACAGAAATAGCCCATTATTAAGAGGCTGTTCTGGTTCTTCTACATGCATGACGTAGAGTTCCACCACATGATCTAGATGCATTGGGTAATCCTAGAAACATTCTTGTATATAGTCATTTCTTTGGTTTATACAAAATTAGTCTAGTTCGATTTGAGACACAAGTTTTTACATATAAGATTAAACGCTCTCGAGACCTCATTTCTGATGGACCTGATGGCCATGCGGGCGAGAATTCATTTTAATATTGTGGAGATTTAGCATGCATGATAAGGATCGTGCATACGATTCCAATGCATTTCCACTAGTCCCCCCCTATCCACCAACAACATAAATGTAATGATAATGCAATACTAAAACGTTTACCTCAATAACTCTATTAGTGGAGTCATACCGGTCTGTAGTCACTCGGAATGTAAACAGCGCTGCCGTCCAGAAATCGATACTTGTCTTCTGCAAATTGCCCTGAAAATTGAATGCCGACGGATCGAACGTGTTCAGCACATCGCAACCTCCTAGCGGTTGCACGATCTTCTCAATGAAGCTTTTACCGCCTGTCTTCATTTTTCCATAATCGTCCAAGCATGACTTAAAGAAGTCTTTGACTTTCCTTTCCGACGCCCAAGGCGACGTCCTTGACGCCGAGAATTGAAGAAGTGTTCTTAGTTTATCCTCATTGTCGTAATATAGATTTCTGAAAATAGTTCTCTGACTCACGTCCGGATTAAGGGGATTAAGACTAGGATAATTCCCGCATGCATACTGGAAAAAGTTTTCACAAGGGTTGACAGAAGCGTTCATGTTGGAAACGCCATAGGAGGCCGCTTTCAGGCAAGACGCTTCGGTGCACAATGCTCGAATAGCTGTTTGAGCACTTGTCACGGACGACGCATTGCCGTCGGATGAATTGTTAATTGCAACAAGAGCTATTAGAACCATGCATCCGACGAGTGCAACCACACTAACTACGCCAAGAATTATTTCCCGGACACGAAAAGTGTATGAACTTATCCGTATTTCCGGAAGAATGGGAGAAGTATCCGACCGGTCGAATTCCTTGTATGCTTCCGCCATGGCTACCGACGTGTTATGATGAACCCTGTCGCAGAAATCTGGAGTGCTAAAACTGAGACCCGAGTTTGCACCCGATACTGCTGCACTGAACCGGACGACAGTACCCGTGTTGCTTGCGGGAGAATCGGTTTTGGTGAACTTAAGCGTTGTCACTCCCCTATGAATCCCTGCGCTATCTGGACCACTCATTATCAGTCAAGATAGTTTTATAATTAATTTGTAGATAAGAAATGTTTATGCAAATTGCGATGTCTCCTACAAACACTGACGTCCATTTAGGGTACAACTTCAAATACCCCTGAGATAAGAAATTGATAATGTGAAAATACCTTGCAACAACTGGTAGATAGACCGACAATAAATTAATACTCATTAACGTAGCTGAGTAAATTACTATCCGAAATTAATGACACTTCATGGCTGATCGAGTACTAGATAAAACTGTGCACGCGATGCATGTAATACTTAGACGAATTAATTCAGTATTTATTATTTTACATCCATAATATACGCTACAATGTGCTACAACATGCCTACATAAATCAAAATACATTAAAAATTAATAAGAAAAATGAACGCGGAAATTCTATACTAATATATAAGTGTGAATGTGAGACTGTCAACATATATATATCTGTAAGGCTATGTTTGCAGAAGACAAGAACACAAGACATGATCTGAAAAGGTCAAACACGAAGTCCGTTTTGTAAATCTGCCTGTGCGAACGGGGGCCTTTGCCGTGTTAACATGATGTTCTTTGGTCTAGTACACGAAGGCCAAATGTAAACAATAAGAGACTATTGGTTTGTTTCCGTGTATGACCGAAGTATATTTCACCGAATGAAAACTGTTGCTCTCATTCAATTATATTCGTTACAGTAATACACAAGTTTTGCAGTTAAGAAATCCATTATTTTTAACATTTTTATTGTTGAAAAATACATAATCTTATTTTAGTTAACCTTGTTTTCAGTACACCTGTTCGCAGCTCCGACATCTTATTTTGGTTAGGTTAGTCTTGTTTTCAGTACACCTCTTCGCAGCTCCGACATCTTATTTTGGTTAGGTTAGCCTTGTTTTCAGTACACCTGTTCGCAGCTCCGACATCTTATTTTGGTTAGGTTAGCCTTGTTTTCAGTACACCTGTTCGCAGCTCCGACATCTTATTTTGGTTAGGTTAGCCTTGTTTTCAGTACACCTGTTCGCAGCTCCGATTTCTCCTATCATAATAATAATGACATGAATGCACGTTTAGCATGTGTTATTCATACTGCTGGACTCTGGGACATTCGCATTTAATGCTGTTTAACAGGAATGTATCGTTAAGCACAGTATTTATAGGGTTACCTATTTCAACGTCTCAATTAGTAGTATTAATGGGTAACCTATTTCAACGTCTCAATTAGTAGTATTAATGGGTAACCTATTTCAACGTCTCAATTAGTAGTATTAATGGGTAACCTATTTCAACGTCTCAATTAGTAGTATTAATGTTTAGATGTTTTACTGATCACCGCCTAAATACATTATAGCACAATACCATGTTTGTTGTTAGACTCACCGACTAAATACACTATACTACTATACCATGTTTTGCTGTTAGACTCACCGCCTAAATACATTATAACACAATACCATGATTTGCTGTTAGACTCACCGCCTAAATACATTATAACACAATACCATGATTTGCTGTTAGACTCACCGACTAAATACATTATACTACTATACCATGTTTTGCTGTTAGACTCACCGCCTAAATACATTATAACACAATACCATGATTTGCTGTTAGACTCACCGCCTAAATACATTATAACACAATACCATGATTTGTTGTTAGACTCACCGACTAAATACATTATACTACTATACCATGTTTTGCTGTTAGACTCACCGCCTAAATACATTATAACACAATACCATGATTTGCTGTTAGACTCACCGACTAAATACATTATACTACTATACCATGTTTTGCTGTTAGACTCACCGCCTAAATACATTATAACACAATACCATGATTTGCTGTTAGACTCACCGCCTAAATACATTATAACACAATACCATGATTTGCTGTTAGACTCACCGACTAAATACATTATAGCACAATACCATGATTTGCTGTTAGACTCACCGCCTAAATACATTGTACTATTATACCATGTTTTGCTGTTAGACTCACCGACTAAATACATTATACTACTATACCATGTTTTGCTGTTAGACTCACCGACTAAATACATTATAGCACAATACCATGATTTGCTGTTAGACCCACCGCCTAAATACATTATAACACAATACCATGATTTGCTGTTAGACTCACCGACTAAATACATTATAACACAATACCATGATTTGCTGTTAGACCCACCGCCTAAATACATTATAACACAATACCATGTTTTGTTCTTAGACTCACCGACTAAATACATTATAGCACAATACCATGATTTGCTGTTAGACCCACCGCCTAAATACATTATAACACAATGCCATGTTTTGTTGTTAGGCCCAGCGCCTAAATACATTATGGCACAATACCATGCCTTGCTGTTAGGATCACCACCTAAATACATTATAACACAATACCATGTGTTGCTGTTAAAACCACCCCGATATACATTATACTACTAAACCATGTTTTGCTATCAGGACCACTCCAATATACATTATACTACTAAACCATGTTTTGCTAATAAGAACACCCCGATATACATTATACTACTAAACCATGTTTGCTGATAAGAACACCCCGATATACATTATACTACTAAACCATGTTTTGCTGATAAGAACACCCCGATATACATTATACTACTAAACCCTGTCTTGCTGATAAGAACACCCCGATATACATTATACTACTAAACCATGTTTTGTTGATAAGAACACCCCGATATACATTATACTACTAAACCATGTTTTGCTGATAAGAACACCCATATATACATTATACTACTAAACCATGTTTTGTTGATAAGAACCCCCCGATATACATCATACTGCTAAACCATGTTTGGCTGATAAGAACACCCCGATATACATTATGCTACTAAACCATGTTTTGTTGATAAGAACACCCCGATATTCATTATACTACTAAACCATGTTTTGTTGATAAGAACACCCCGATATACATTATGCTACTAAACCTATACCATGTTTGATCAAGTGTCATTTTTGACTTATTTCAAATGTTTTATTTGGTGAAATAATTTATTTTCTTTATATTTTGCTAAGGACTACATGCAAACACGAGGTCATGAGGTTATAAGGCGTATCTCTAATACAAAAACCAGTGTCCAGCTTTCTGATTGGTTGAGCCAAGAGCAAGCATCACACTCAACCAATCATATCACTTGAGCCTTTGGTAATAACCCTGCTTTCGAAACTGCGACGATACGGTGACCTTGTGTCTAGACATTCTACACCAGGCGACCGCCGCCGCCACTGCAGAAAACGTGACAATAATCCTCAATGAAATCGCATAGTACGATAAAACACTGACTATTATCACGGGTATACTTCTCACGGCCGCCATACTACACAGTAATTTTAAATTTACTTGTTAACTTGAATTGGGGTGTCTGTTACATTTAACAAAATGTTCCTGCCTGTCTGGCTGGTTCTGGCTGGCTGGCTGGCTGTGAACAGAATATCTAAACTAGTTGTTGCTGGATATTGATGAAACTGTGTGGACATATAGAGGGCTGGTCGTGGAGGAAGGGCTGGATATTAATGAAACTGTGGACATATAGAGGGCTGGTCGTGGAGGAAGGGCTGGATATTAATGAAACTGTGGACATATAGAGGGCTGGTCGTGGAGGAAGGGCTGGATATTAATGAAACTGTGTGGACATATAGAGGACTGGTCGTGGAGGAAGGGCTGGATATTAATGAAACTGTGTGGACATATAGAGGGTTGGTCGTGCAGGAAGGGCTGGATATTAATGAAACTGTGGACATATAGAGGGCTGGTCGTGGAGGAAGGGCTGGATATTAATGAAACTGTGTGGACATATAGAGGGCTGGTCGTGGAGGAAGGGTTCGAGTTGGGCAGAAATCGGTCAGCAAAATGTTAACTCCCACTGACTTCTATTATAGTAAACTATGTATGTTTGTAATAAGGGAACGGAGCAAGAATATAACTTTGCATATAACAGGCAACTTTAATTCCGCATATAAGTGCCCCATAACACGCAAACATGAGCCCCAAATCACGCAAAAATGAGCCTTATAACTCCGCATATATGTGCCCCATAACACGCAAACATGAGCCTTATAACTCCGCATATATGTGCCCCATAACACGCAAACATGAGCCTTATAACTCCGCATATAAGTGCCCCATAACACGCACACATGAGCCTTATAACTCCGCATATTAGTGCCCCATAACACGCAAACATGAGCCTTATAACTCCGCATATAAGTGCCCCATAACACGCAAACATGAGCCTTATAACTCCGCATATAACCGGCATATACTATACTTGTAATTATTCAGTCTTCCCTTAACTCAGTTATCTTACACTGTAAATTTACTTATCCCTTTACAGACAAAAACATGCTATCTTTTCACAGATACCTGTAACTAACCCCAAAAACAAACAAATTGTATGTTTGGCTTGTAGCGTGCACTATTGCTAGAACTGCCTGTAGCGTGCACTATTGCTAGAAATGCCTCTAGCGTGCACTATTGCTAGAACTGACTGTAGCGTGCACTATTGCTAGAACTGCCTGTAACGTGCACTATTGCTATAACTGCCTGTAGCCTGCACTATTGCTAGAACTGACTGAACTGACTGCAGCGTGCACTATTGCTAGAACTGCCTGTAACATGCACTATTGCTATAACTGCATGTAGCCTGCACTATTGCTAGCACTGACTGTAGCATGCACTATTGTTAGAACTGACTGCAGCGTGCACTATTGCTAGAACTGCCTGTAGAGTGCACTATTGCTAGAACTGACTGTAGCGTGCACTATTGCTAGAACTGCCTGTAGAGTGCACTATTGCTAGAACTGCCTGTATCATGCACTATTGATATAACAGCCTGTAACGTGTACTATTGCTAGAACTGCCTGTAGCATGAACTATTGCTAGAAATGCATGTAGCGTGCAATATTGCTAGAACTGCCTGTAGCGTGCACTATTGTTAGAACTGACTGTAGCGTGCACTATTGCTAGAACTGCCTGTAGTGTGCACTATTGCTAGAACTGCATGTAGCATGCACTATTGCTAGAACTGACTGTAGCGTGCACTATTGCTAGAACTGCCTGTAAATGTCATTATTGATAGAACTCCCTGTAGCGTGCACTATTGCTAGAACTAACTGTAGCGTGCACTATTGCTAGAACTGACTGTAGCGTGCACTATTGCTAGAACTGCCTGTAGCGTGCACTATTGCTAGAACTGACTGTAGCGTGCACTATTGCTAGAACTTCCTGTAGCGTGCACTGTTGCTAGAACTGTATGTATCGTGCACTATTGCTAGAACTGCCTGTAGAGTGCACTATTGCTAGAACTGCCTGTAGAGTGCACTATTGCTATAACTGCCTGTAACGTGGACTATTGCTAGAACAGTCTGCAGTGTGCACTATTGCTAGAACTGCCTGTAAATGTCATTATTGATAGAACTGCCTGTATCAAGCACTATTGCTAGAACTGCCTGTAGCATGTACTATTGCTAGAAATGCCTGTAGCGTGCACTATTGCTAGAACTGACTGTAGCTTGCACTTTTGCTAGAACTGACTGTAGCGTGCACTATTGCTAGAACTGACTGTAGCGTGCACTATTGCTAGAACTGCATGTAACAGGCACTATTGCGAGAACTGACTGTAGCGTGCACTATTGCTAGAATTGCCTGTAGCGTGCACTATTGCTAGAACTGCCTGTAGCGTGCACTATTGCTAGAACTGACTGTAGCGTGCATTATTGCTAGAACTATCTGTAGCATGCACTATTGCTAGAACTGTCTCTAGCGTGCACTATTGCTAGAACTGCCTGTAGCGTGCACTATTGCTAGAACTGCCTGTAGCGTGCACGATTGATAGAAATGCCTATAACGTGCACTATTGCTAGAACTGCCTGTAGCGTGTACTATTGCTAGAACTGACTACAGCATGCACTATTGTTAGAACTGACTGTAGCGTGTACTATTGCTAGAACTGACTGTAGCGGGCACTATGCCTATAATGTATTATTGCTAGAACTGCCTGTAGCATGTATTATTGCTAGAACTGCATGTAGCGTGCACTATTGCTAGAACGGACTGTAGCGTGCACTATTGCTAGAACTGTCTGTAGCATGCACTATTGCTAGAACTGTCTGTAGCATGCACTATTGCTAGAACAGTCTGTAGCTTGCAATATTGCTAGAACTGCCTGTAGCGTGCACTATTGCTAGAAATGCCTGTAGCGTGCACTATTGCTAGAACTGCCTGTAGCGTGCACTATTGCTAGAACTGCCTGTAGCGTGCACTATTGCTAGTATTGCCTGTAGAGTGCACTATTGCTAGAACTGCCTGTAGCGTGCACTATTGTAGAACTGCCTGTAGAGTGCATTATTGTTAGAACTGCCTGTGACGTGCACTATTGCTAGAACTGCCTGTAGCGTGCACTATTGCTAGACATGCCTGTAGCGTGCACTATTGCTAGAACTGCCTGTAGCGTGCACTATTGCTAGAACTGCCTGTAGCGTGCACTATTGCTAGTATTGCCTGTAGAGTGCACTATTGCTAGAACTGCCTGTAGCGTGCACTATTGCTAGAACTGCCTGTATAGTGCATTATTGTTAGAACTGCCTGTAGCGTGCACTATAGCTAGAACTGACTGTAGCGTGCACTATTGCTAGAACTGCGTTTAGCGTGCACTATTGCTAGAATTGCCTGTAGCCTGCACTATTGCTAGAACTTCCTGTAGCGTGCACTATTGCTAGAACTGCCTGTAGCGTGCACTATTGCTAGAATTGCCTGTAGCGTGCACGATTGCTAGAACTGCGTTTAGCGTGCACTATTGCTAGAATTGCCTGTAGCCTGCACGATTGCTAGAACTTCCTGTAGCGTGCACTATTGCTAGAACTGCCTGTAGCGTGCACTATTGCTAGAATTGCCTGTAGCGTGCACGATTGCTAGAAATGCCTGTAGCGTGCACGATTGCTAGAAATGCCTGTAGCGTGCACTATTGCTAGAACTGCATGTAGTGTGCACTATTGCTAGAACTGCCTGTAGAGTATAGTATTGTTAGCATTGACTGTAGCGTGTACTATTGCTAGAACTGTCTGTAGCCTGCACTATTGCTAGAACAGTCTGTAGCTTGCACTATTGCTAGAACTGCCTGTAGCGTGCACTATTGCTAGAAATGCATGTAGCGTGCACTATTGCCAGAACTGCCTGTAGCGTGCACTATTGCTAGAACTGCCTGTAGCATGCACTATTGCTAGTATTGCCTGTATAGTGCAATATTGCTAGAACTGCCTGTAGAGTGCATTATTGTTAGAACTGCCTGTAGCGTGCTCTATTGCTAGAACTGCCTGTGACGTGCACTATTGCTAGAACTGCCTGTACGTGCACTATTGCTAGAATTGCCTCTAGCGTGCACTATTGCTAGAACTGCCTGTAGCGTGCACTATTGCTAGAACTGCCTGTAGCGTGCACTATTGCTAGTATTGCCTGTAGAGTGCACTATTGCTAGAACTGCCTGTAGCATGCACTATTGCTAGAACTGCCTGTAGAGTGCATTATTGTTAGAACTGCCTGTATCGTGCACTATTGCTAGAACTGCCTGTGACATGCACTATTGCTAGAACTGCCTGTAGCGTGCACTATTGCTAGAACTGCCGGTAGCTTCCAAATTGTATCCCAAGCCGTGAAAATTGAGTCACCTCAGAAAATGCTTAATACCAAGCTTGTATTAATATATTTAGACTTTACATGGTGTTTTCCTGTGGTTCAATGGAGACAGATATCTCATCACTTCATATGATGCCTGTGGATCACTTTAGATAGCTCCATCACCGGGATTTTCAATTCTCACAGCTGCAACATTTCCCCCCAGGCTGTGAAAATTGAAAGTCACCTCAGAAAATGCATATTACCAAGCTAATATTAGTAACTTTATACTTGACATAAGTGTGTATCATAATGTATATATGAATGTATCGGAATATATATATAAGTGTGTATCATAATGTATATATCGGAATATATATAAGTGTGTATCATAATGTATATATCGGAATATATATAAGTGTGTATCATAATGTATATATCGGAATATATATAAGTGTGTATCATAATGTATATATGAATGTATCGGAATATATATATATATATATAAGTGTGTATCATAATGTATATATCGGAATATATATAAGTGTGTATCATAATGTATATATGAATGTATCGGAATATATATATATATAAGTGTGTATCATAATGTATATATGAATGAATAGGAATATATATAAGTGTGTATCATAATATATATATGAATGAATAGGAATATATATAAGTGTGTATCATAATGTATATATGAATGTATCGGAATATATATATATATAAGTGTGTATCATAATGTATATATGAATGAATAGGAATATATATAAGTGTGTATCATAATATATATATGAATGAATAGGAATATATATAAGTGTGTATCATAATGTATATATGAATGTATCGGAATATATATAAGTGTGTATCATAATGTATATATGAATGTATCGGAATATATATATATACAAAAATTGGAATGTGTTTGTATGATTGTGGCTACATATGTGTGTCCTCCATGCGGTGTCCTCCACGTAGCATAGACTGGAAATGTCGCATTTACAAATATGTAATGTAAATGCGCAGGCCCACTGTACGTATGAATGTAATACAACATTGATATTAGTATGTATTGCCTACAGCACACACTTTTCAACAGGACAGCGACCCTAAGCACGCGTCCAATGCATTCATAGAAGAACACAGGATAAACTGGGTACTATGACCAACTGGTAAGTTAGATAATCAATCAAAAGGATCCTGGTTAATATTGTAGGCTTGTTCCACATCTGATTCTTAATAATAGTAATAGTCTTTCGGACGAGGTCTCGTGTTGGTGACACTAAAAGAACAAGCGAAGACTTGGTTTAAACATATTTATTCATTCATAATGTACAGTACATATATATGTAAAGGTCAGAATTTCAATCAAATTATTTAGTTACATAATCATTGTTTTATTTCATTCCTATAATTTCAACCATTGAGTTTCATTGTATAATGGTGACTTTTACATTATATTTTATAAAGAGAAGATCACCAATGCATTTTCTATGGGAGATCTTATCTTATATTACTATCTATAACATATTTTAGGAAAGTTGTCATAGTTGACATGATTTAGAATTTATGGTTTCCTTAATATAAATACCGTTAATAGCATAAAGCAGCTACAATGTAACGTTTAGTGACATAATGCTAGCCACATTAAATCTGCTACAGGATTTTATGTTAATTTGTAAATATGAATTATATATGAACAACATTAAAATCTATGCTGGACTGGTAATCCAGGTATCGCAGGTTCTATCCTCCGTCTGACCCTAATAAAATTAACAGTCTTTCAGATGGGACTTTAAACTGAGGTCTCGTGTCGGTGCTGTACACCGTGCACGTAAAAGAACCAGAGGAGACTCTGGAAAGGGTCTCTGTCTGTATCATTGCACTATCATCCAACAATCTAAGATGACTAATCTCTTCAGGAGGCTTCGCTAATATGGGCAACCGGTAGCGAGATTAAAAATGTTTAAACTAACACAATATTTCTACTTAGTAGTTGTGGTCTAACCATTTACGGCAGTCATATTGTAGGATAAAATCTAGATTATTAATCCATAATCGATTTCATAGTTGCATTTAAATTAGCTAGATAATCTTACAATCAACTTAAAACTGCAGTATTGGGATACACAAGCTTACTTAAGGATGTGTGAAATATCGATAGCTGATTGGATTATCCATTATTGTTTGATTGACAGGTGTCGTGATCGATACCAATAAGCTGTTCCATCAATTGACCGCGTATTCTGTAAGTCATGGTTATATACATGAGCGTTTTTAAATCGCATACACTGGAAATTGGAGTCTCATTATAGTAGGGGGGGGGGGGGGGGGGGCAATGATAGGTTTTAAGGCGCTCGTTGTTTTTTAATGTTAATTTTTGGCGACTATGATAAGTGCATGCTAATGATTCTTGGGCAATGAAAAAAACATGTTGCCATTTTTGTCTGTGATTATTGTAGCTTTGGTGGCCATTTTAAAAATGGCCGCCATGTAAATTTACAATACCTCATATCTCTGATAATAATAGAGCTAAACATTTAATCTTGGTGTCAATACCCATGTTTTCAGGGTCAAAGAATCATAATATCACAACATATTTAAAATACCTTGTGCTAGACATTAAGAATTTCAATATCGCTGCTGTTTTTTATGGTATGACCGTTACACAAGGTTTAAAAAATCTCATATCTCGGCTAATAATAGTGCTACCAATTACATTTTGTTGATGCCCATGTATTCAGGGCCAAAGAATCCAGTTGAGACTACACGGGACCAAATCCAAAGATCGATCTCTTAAAAGTCTCACTACTCCAGAATTTATCCCTTGTTGTGCACCAAAGAAACAAGGTTTCAGCAAGGCGTACACATTTCCTACCTTCGTACCCAATACCATATCTCATGTCATCAAACCATATTCTACACAGGACACAGCATGGCTACTTTCACGCACTATTATGCGTACCACAAAAGCTAAGAATATGCAGGATGTAGTCATTGACCTACCAGCTCACCGGCTATCTTCCGAGATACCCCAGGATGCTGAACCCAGTGTCACAGCAGACACAGAACCAGCAGACATGGGAACACCGTCAAGTACTAAGACTATACATCACAATATCCCTACATGGACTGCCTACAACTACTCACTCTTGGCATCAACAAAGCCACTTACAGAAGTAAATGCTATTCCTCTCATATCATCACCAGCCCAGGAATGGTAAACTCTCATTACAGTCTTAAAACAGACACAGCAGATCAACTACACGGTAATGGGTCCTAACAACAAGACAGTGATCTCGACATGGCCTTGTATGAACGTGCTAAGCAGCTCGAGATGAGCAGGGATGATTGCAAGGGCAAATGTGTGCTGCGGTTGGGCGAGATGCATACAGTGATGGCTGCATTGAGAGCTGTTGGCAATGCCATAGACGATAGTGGGCTTGAAGAAGCCTGGTTTGAGGCCGATATATATGGACCCACCACGACAAGACAGATCCTTGAAGCCAAGCATATGAAGAGGGCTCTAGAAGCACATATGACTACAGTCCAAGCCCTGTTTGACCTATATGTGGAAGACCTGTTCTCAGAGAACCCTAATCTACGTGGCCCATGTACAAATTCAGCACAACTGATTGACAGGAGTTGTGCACAACGCATCCAGCAGGATATGCTAAGGGATCAACAAAACATGCTAAGTACCCTAGAGTCCAACACCATTTTGGAGATCATGAAACAGTTTGATGAATATATGGAATCCACAAGCTCACTCGTCACTTTTGTGCGACGCTATAATCAGATGGTGTTGGTCATACTCATTCGTGCCACACGTGATGGGCTCTGGCAGCTTCACCTATCTTCCCTTGATGAGCTGTGCAAATAATTATTTGCTCATGACAAGCAAAAGTACCCGAGGCTTGTTCCAGTCTACCTTTCAGAAATGACAGCTCTTGAGACCACCGATCCAGACATACATAAAGAGTTCATGAAAGCAATGAAGCACAGGCTGGCTGATAAAGTGGTGGAAATGAAGGATGACAGGTCACTATTTGCCCGCATGCTTATTGTGGCCCGCTCACGACCATTGGTCAGCATGAGCTTCCAAGAACCCTATTTGCAATATATAGGTCACTTTTACTAGCCATAGACAAAAGCAGCCTCATGACCATACTGGAAACGCTACACAACCAGGAGGTAACTAACCAGGGTAAGCAGTCAGAAAGTTCAGCTGAAGATGTCGAACAACCTGAATACATCACTGATGTTCTGGTGCCACCCAAGAAGGCAACCATCATAGATGGGTTGACCGTTATGACCTTCCCACTTCACTGAAGGAGGCCACATGAGAGAGACACCAGGGTACGAGACCAGTCACAGTGCATCATGTTGAAGATAATACACCAGTAGGGAAGTTATCAGCAAAACAGTTCCTGGCAAGTACGGCCACCAAAGACGATTTGACAGTTTACCTTGCAAGCAAAGCTCTTCAATTATGAGGGATCGTCAACAGTTTTCTTTGTCACTTCACGGCAAAAGGTCCTCTCGAATTGCATGAATGCTAAACACCTATGTAGCTCCCAAGAAGAGGCCGACACAAAGATAATCTGCACAGCCTGGATGCTGTTCGACGAGGAGCTGCATAACTGTACATTCAGTACCCCGACACAGATGTATTTATCCTTGCACTCCACCGCTATCATCAACTGTGCGAAATAACAGGTAAAAACCAGGTGCGGAAAATCTCACTGAAACCAAATGCACTTGGCGATGCAAATACTGCAGCCTTACCTGGCTTCCATGCATTTTCTGGAGCTGACCAGACTGGACGGTTTTCCGGGAAAGCTAACATGTTGGCAAATACTAAGCAGGTGCCCTGTTGAGGTAGTATCCACGTTTGCTACCCTGGGAACCTGTAACATGCTAACAGTCGACACATAATCTGCTATTGAGGCATTTATATGTGAACTGTATGAGCCTCGTACTACGATGACAGATGTAGGTGATCTTAGATGGAGACTATTCTCCAAAAAGCAACTTGAAGCTCAGAAACTGCCACCAACACGAGGAGCTTTGCATGAAGCTATTGGTCGTGCACATTTTCAGGCCATGATATGGCATCAAGCTCACGTGCCTATTCCACAGCTACCGCCAGCAACTGAATATGGATGGGAGACAGAGGGATCGACTAGTTGCCATCAAAACAATGGATCCTCCAGCTCCAGCATCCATTACACATTTGGTCAAATGTGGCTGCAAGAAGAATAACTGCCGGTCCAACTGTTCTTGTAGAGCACAGAATCTCAACTGCTCAGAGATGTGTATGTGTGGGGCAGATGAAGACGTATGTAGTAATGTGAGTCAGGAACATCCCATGGGCATCGACGACGAGGATGATGATGATCATTTAATCTAATGAGTAATGTTGAACACTGAAATATGTAGATTCATACCAATATTCGTCCTATTATTGCTTGAGCACATTGATAATGTTTGGTTATTACATAACTTTAATATTTTGCCATTACATTTCATTTAAAATGTATTTGGATTCCTTGACTTTGAAAGAATCATACAGACATCACAATTTAATTGAGATTTATTAACTTTGCATAGCGACCATATCATATAAACGGCAACCATATTGGAATTCCTAAATATTGTGTGATATTTGGAATCCTTGACCCTGAAAACATGGGTATGGACACCAAATTTTAATGTTTAGCTCTATTATTAGCTGAGATATGAGACATTGTAAATTTACATGGCGGCCAGCCATTTTGTAAAATGGCCACCAAAACTACAATAATTGCAGAATAAAATGGCGACATGCATTCATTATGATCACCAAAAATTAACATTTAAAATCAACGGGAAATCATTGCCCCCCCCCCCCACACTATTAGTAGCCTTTATCTACTATCATTTATCTCTGTAAATAATTGAGAAATAAAATGCTTAAACTAAAGTGGAGGAAAGATATTGTTATTGACTTTCAATTCTCACAACTTACGTTCTTATACCTATAGCGTGAGCCCCGTAAATCGCAACTAGCGAACTTTCAATTCTCATGGACTTACGGTGCTCACGTTACACCGGTCGTTTTCTAATGTTGTTAAAACTTGTAACCCACACCATTTGTATTATCATGCTATGTTCATGTACTTTGTATATTTATAATTGTCACCAAAGAGATCAACAAGACTAAGATATAGTTATTATGTTTAATATTGAATGATTGACATTAATTATGGCCATGGCTGACAATGATTGAACCACCCCAAAGCAGTGTACACAACTTGGTATTGATTCTTTTTCAATTTGAATATTATTATTTTTCCGGAAGATCGGAAACTATAGATAACAATAGTGTGAAATGCAGATCCCCGGTGGGACAATATGGCACACTCACATCACTCCTGATATCGGAAGCATAACAAAGCCCATAGGCATATCATATATCCCTCCGGAAGATCGGAAAATATAGATAACAATAGTATGAAATGCACATCCCCGGTGGGACAATATGGCAAAATCACATCACTCCTGATATTGGAAGCATAAAAAACCCATAGGCATATCATATATCACTCCTGAAAATCGGGAGCCCTTACTCCGGATATCGGAAACATAAAACAATTAGCTCCGAATTTTCGGAAGTACTTTGCTATACAAATACAATACTTACTTGATATGTTAACTTACTCATCTAATAGTAGATACAACATTCTTGTACACTGCAGTGGCATTGCTATTACCTACATAACAGTTATAGATTATACAAGAGAGAAGCTATTACGCCAAGGCGCAGGTACTACGGTAAAACAGCATCTTTTTCCGGGGGACCAAGTCCCGCCATATACGAGAACCTAGATTATGGAGGGAGATAGCGTCTACTTCTTGTATACATTGCGCTTAAACAACTATGGATAGTATTTTACGTTTGAATATCTAATTTGGTAAATACCATCCCTCAATGTATCAGTCATTATTTTGCACCCAAAGTGAACATAGTTTCTAAATAGTTGATGAACGTATTCCGGGTTAACTAATGTAACCCCCTTCTCTTCTGTGTGTTAAATTTTCTGATGGTACTTTTTCTGACTTATGGTTTCATTCTCCACGATATTGTTTTCGTGTACGGACAAACATGTATATCCGGATGTCAGAAGGATAAGCCCAATAGACATATCCTAAATCACTCCGGAAATCGGAAACATAATAAAGCCCAAATATACGTATCAAATCTTTTCCGTGCCTTTTCTAACTTATAACGATATTGTTTTCGTGTTATGATTTCAGCTAGAGATTTTAGTTTCGGTATAAGTTGTCATATGTTTTCAGGTAGTTTTCAACAGCCATTCAGTGTAGCCCAGAGTCTTTTGGCAAATAATATTTACGCAATGTTCAATGTATGCTCAGTAATTGCGGTGGGCTACCATTGTCACAATTGTGTGAGGTGTTCCAATATCATGCCAGGCCTAAAATCAAATGTCACATTTAGACAGTTATCCAATTTAAATGATGCTGTACACCTGCTTGTCTGGTGCGGTGGAAACATATCTTATTATAGATAATTCGAGTATCCAATATCCATAGTTATGTAGCACCTATATTATATAAACCATGACTGTAGATTAACGTTTCATAGAAATCGATCATGTCACAATATGTGAGTGACAACGGCCATGATGATCAGCATACAACTCTTGTATTACTGATTTGTCATACATGGTTGTATCACGGAATACTATCATTGCGGTGCAATACTATCTTGTGACGTCATAACTGTCTACTAACTGATCATTAATTGGATTGAAATTGTATGACTTAATACTATTCTCATGACGTAATAGTAATGATGCCGCTATAGTTAATTAGTTTATACAAATTTATTTTAGCTCGATTGCGAAACAAGTTCTTATAACTTATATTAATCACTCTCGAGACCTCATTCCTGATGGAATCCATCGCCACGAGGGAGAGAGAAGGGGCAACGTGGAATTTAAATGCCTTGCCTAAGGGCACAATCGTAACGGCTCCAGCGGGGCTCGAACTCCAGACCTTTCGCACCTGAAGCGAACGCGCATCCACTGCGCTATCACGACTTCCGCTATAGTTAATTAAGTTCTAATATAGCCTTTTGTTAGATGTATGTCGCACTACTGTGCCTAAAACATTTTGTTTGTTCTCCCATAAATGCCAAGATTTACTCAAAATTCGCCTGAATGAAATTGTCAGCGGAAAGCCATGGCACGAGAATTTACCACCAAGCACAGGTCGCTTCCCAATGTATGACCATTTAAAACCATGTACTAATGTAGCATCTCGCTTTTTCCCTATCCTTTAATCTTGGACAGGTACCCCTTCCGACTAGCTCTTGTACTTATATGTTCTGAGGGGGGTGGATTCACTACAGAATAATAATTTGGAGACAACACATCTGTAGAGTTGCAACAATTCATTTATTGCAATCCATGGCATGTCGTGGTTGGAATGTTTAAAAACACTCTGAAATATATATATAAAAACAGCAATGAATAATATGTCTTATCCATCAATCCTCCTGAAAGACATATTATCTATATATTCAACTTATACATCATATGTCACAGTGGCAATTGTTAATTCTGGCATAATCATTTCTCAACCAATCAATGAGTCCAGTGTCGTCAAAGACTCGGAAGCATGACTATAATCTTCTATAACGAGATATCCAACAGACATCAACATATTCAATAAACATCACATATTCAATCAAATAAATATATATGTAGCATTCAACACTTTACTTCTTCAATGTACATTTAATTACACTCTTTCTAAAGCTTACCATTTGTGGAACGAGTGTTTCCTTTCGCCCAATGCATTCGCCCTCAACGTTTAACGTGGTTGTTAGACAAAACATAAACCTGTAAATAAGTATTACGTGTGTGTAAGAGACGAGATGCAATTGTGAATGTCATGTTATTATTATTAATAACTATTAGAATTATTAGAAACATAATTCAATGCTGCTAGCTTGACCTTTACCAGACAATGCAATGCTGCTAGCTTGACCTTTACCAGAAGAACATTCAATGTAAATGTTTTACTTATTTACTGCCAAAATATGGAATGCCAACACAAAACAAGTTCACTTTAAACCTGTATATTATCTTTGTGCACTGAGTGCAATAACTCCCAAAACATTTGAAAGCATATTTACCTTGCTAAAATATAAAAAACTGTCCCACACAAATAAACATGTAATCTTCCCAGTGACGAATATATTGTGGCTCTGAACAGCTGTTGGGTCACATGACCTTCCATGTGTGCTAAATATATCCCTGAATTATGTACATTTCAGTCAAACGGAGTTCACACTGTTACACAAATACAGACGATTCAGGTTCGCATTCGTCTAAATGAAATTAATGCACACTCCCGACATCCAGCTGTCAATTATTTTCTGCAAAGAATCCATATCTTTTTTTATTTTTGGTATATTTTCTCTTATTTAACCGTTTCATACCCTCTATCATTTTCCTTACTAAGAATACTCTGGCTTCGTCTCGAACATTATTGATTTTGTTATAATAACATTTTAGCAGAAATATGACGGTTTACAGGACCACGTGCATATTAGTATTGAGACATACACGCTATGCATTAACCACCTATTGCAAGTCTGGCGATGACGTTTATATATATATACAGATTAGAGGTGTTAAACACCCGATTGTACGTATCGCTTACCTATTAAAGCCCCGTACACCAATATTTGAATAATGTCTACTGCATACGCATTGTTAAATTTTGAATATGGTACAGAACGCAATTCTAGGTCTATAACAATCGGTGGATCCATTCTCTTGTGGAGATGATAAATACGATATATGATCAGAGCTCTAGATAAGTGTTGGTGTAAAGTATATTTTACGGCAATGGGTAATTCACTCCTAATTATTAAACTTAAAGGGTCCTGAAAATTTAAATACAACTCGTGTATACTTTCAAATGCCAAACGGCGAATTTTTGTGAATGGCGCACTTGGTTGAGCGGAACAATGTTCCTCTAATCGATTATTAGGTCACATGAGACTAAATCATGCATTTTATTACGCACATATCTCAATCTTCAGAACGTATTTTACGCACGGACAGGGGCGTACCCAGGGGGGGGCCAAAGGGGGCCTTGGCCCCCCCCAAAACCAAACTTGCACCGGTAAAGATTGAACTTCAACAACCTTGGACTAAATTTATCATAACAAGTTTTGAATAATGCTATATAGGTCCCATTGTAATAACCTGTTGAAGTTTTCTCATCCTTTGAGAGGTGTAACAATCATGCTAAACCCTATTGTAAATGACTCTTTGAAAATTTGTCACCTTTCAGAGGTGTATAATAATCAAACACAGCCCCTATTGGCCTTGTTTCTCATCTTTACATGTGTGCTTCAGAACTTTTTCACATGTGTGAAAGGTGTGTTTATGCCTATTGTGCATCATTCACACCTTTCCTTTAGAACTTTTCTCACCTCTGGAAGGTGTTTTCACACTCACCCTGTGGAGTAACACCTTGTGATTGGACAATTACTTTGCATGAATCATTTTGATTGGATTATCAGTTTTCACACCTTGTGAGTGAGAAGGCCCTATAAATATGAGTCAATCTCAGTTCAAGTCACACTAGCCACCACCATGGCTCTGCGACAGTCTTCCATGTTCAAGTTTATGCAAAGGCCTTCTACCAGTCAGTTTCCTGATTACTCTCAGGAGTTCTCATCTGTCAGGTGTGACCCTGTTCCTACAGTTGAGACAAGTGAACCTAAAGAATGTGACATTGCTACTTATGCTTCATAAAATGAAAGGCGCACACTGACTAGTGAAAAGAGGTTCAAGATGCTGACTAACCGCTACATCCCACCACCTAACTTCCAGTTTCCAGGCAGACCAGACAAGCGTGGTTCCCAGAGACGTTTCCAGTCAAGCTGGTTGCAGAGGTATAGCTGGTTGGAGTATAGTGTGCAAGCTGATGGAGGTTTCTGCTTACCTTGTATACTGTTTGGTGTTGGTCGTGAGGGTATAGACCTGGGTGTGCTTGTGATCAGACCACTCACTAACTTCAAGAAAGCTTTAGAGGAGCTGAAGGCACATGACACAAAGTGCACCCACTGTGAGGCTGTCACCAAAGCTGACCACTTCATGAAGGTGATGCAGGGCCAACAGGAGCCAGTCCACCAACAGATAGATACTGCCCTGGCTGAAAGAGTTGCTGCCAACAGACAGAGACTGGTGCCCAATGTGAAGACCGTGTTGTTTTGTGGCAGACAGAACATTGCCCTCAGAGGCCATCTTGACAGTGATACGCAGACTAAAGCAAATCCAAACATCAACCATGGTAACTTCAGGGCGTTGCTGGAGTTCCGGGTTGATGCAGGTGACAGTAATCTTGCACATCACTTGGCCACAGCACAACGAAATGCTACATACACCTCTGCTAGAATCCAGAATGAGCTGAACAACATTATTGGTGACCTTATCCGTGAACAGATCCTTGACCATGTGAGAGAGTCCAAGTTTTACTCTGTGATTGCTGATGAGGTGACTGACTCTTCCAACAAGGAGCAGCTGAGTCTGTTTCTACGTTACCTTCACCCCGAGACTGGTGAGATTGCAGAGGATCTGGTGGAGTTTACTGAGTGTAGCATGGGCATAACTGGCCAAGCTGTTGCAGACTATATCCTTCATCTCCTCCAGAAGTTCAAGCTAGATCCTACACTGCTGCATGGTCAATGGTATGATGGAGCTGGGAATATGGCGGGGAAGACCAGGGGAGCTGCAGCCATCATCACAGCACAGTATCCACTCGCACTTTATATGCACTGTGCTTCGCATCAACTGAACCTAGCAGTTATGAAGTCAGCTGAGGTGACTAGTGTTAGGAACATGATGGGGATCAGCAAGAAGCTGCATGACTTCTTCCATGCCCATCCCAAACGTCAGCAGCAGCTGGAGAGTGCAATAGAAGAAAGCCAACCTGGTTCTAGAATGCGGAAGATCAAGGACCTGTCTCGGACCAGATGGATTCAGCGACTTGAGACCTTAGAGACTCTGTGCACCCTCCACCCATCTCTTGTCTGTTGCATGGAGACAATCCAAGATGAATCACAGAGCTGGTCCACACACTCTCACTGATGCAAAGTCCTTGCTGCTGGCCATCACTTCTCCAGAGTTTGTTGCTTCTTTGGTGATTACCCAGCATATCCTCAGCTACACTACAAGTATTACCCGCAGTCTGCAAGCAGAGTCCAGAGATATCATGGAAGCAGTTGATGATATAAACATTTTGAGAGATGGCTTGCAGAGTGTAAGGGACAATGTTGATGATCACCACAGAGACTGGTTTAGTGATGTGGAGAAGATGTGCAGAGAGGTTGGAACAGAGCCTTCTATACCTAGGCGATGCAGCAAGCAGCGCAACCGTGCTAACACTCCAGCCCAAACAGCAAGTGAATACTACAAGCACATCCTCACCATTCCCCTGCTTGACCATGTTCTCAGTCAGCTCAACTCCAGGTTTGCCACCCATCAAGTCCAGGCTATCCAGGGACTGTGTCTTGTGCCAGCTGCTCTTGTCTCCCTCGCTCCAGATGAAGCCCAAGAGAAGCTGACATCACTGATCAACTTGTACAAGGATGATCTACCATCACCAGGCAGTGTGAAGAGTGAAGTACACTGCTGGCGAGTCAAGTGGAAGGCTGAACTGGATGTTGCTGGGCCTGACAACCTCCCCAAGACGCCCTCTGCAGCCCTTGCATATGCCAGCAAACACCTGTTCCCAAATGTGAGAACACTGATCACTATTCTCTGCACCCTGCCTGTGACCACTTGCTCATCAGAACGATCAAACAGCACGCTCAAGTTTGTGAAGAACCGCCTGAGGTCAACCATGGAAAATGACAGACTCACTGGGTTAATGCTGATGTCTGTGCACAGAGACATTGAGGTTGACCCAGAGAAGGTCATCTCTGAGTTTGCTAGGAGACACCCCAGGAAACTAGAGCTGAAGATCATCCTGACTGAGTGCTAAGAGACTAATTACAACCTTGTGGACCTGTGTGAACTTTATGAAAAGTTGTGCTAAACCGGAATAGTGTCTAGAGTCTCTATACTAGACATAATATTATAGTGCAATATTATAGTGCAAGACAGACTTGATATCTCTTGTGATAGTTAACTTAAGTAAAATTAGAGTATTTTATGTGTAATAGATTTTAAACAAAAATTACCATACATGTATATCAAAATAAAGTTTAACTGGTCATTTCTAGTAATGTGTACATCCACGCTGTTTTAGCTCGGCCAGCCAATCTCGGCAGCCCCCCTCAGAAAATCCTGGGTACGCCCCTGACGGTGATGTATTTTAATACGTTTTTTTTTTTGAAAAACCAATACGTAATTAATCGTATACGCACCTTATCTAGAGGTCTGTATATGATGCTACTGAGTGGTTAACGGACCCAGTTAACCACAGTGTCTAATTTTAGTTTTAAAGTGTCTGGGTGGATACTAGCAGACTAAAGAGAATGGGTGGCGCGGCCAATGTATTGAACTTAAATCCCCCTCTAAATCCTTTCATTAAGAACATGGCCATCATAATCTTTAAGTCAAGTGTATAATTGTTGCGGGCCGACCGGTGTTCTGCCTAAATCCCATAAATGTTATTAGCCTGGGAATTAGTTGGCGTCATATATATTTAATTACAACGTTGTGTCAAAGCTGGACTCTTTAGTTGGTTGGTATTGGGCAAGCATGCGCCCAACCACCAGCCTGTCGTCAACAAGTTTGAATATTTGTGATTTGGAGACCGATTCATCATACTTTTGAATTAATGAATGAAGATCAATATATTATCCTTTCCAAATAGGTTCTTTTATTTTATGTGAGACAGGTCGCTAGCCGGTGCTAACATTTGATGGAGAGTGTGTGTAATCATTTACATGTACATCTATATACATTATCAGAAGCTAGAATTGGTTCCTGGCCATCAGGCAGCTGCACTTGTCGGCTATAGCGTCCTATGGAAGACTGGGTAAGTCAATTGCTGCTGGTGGTAATCTGGATTGTTACCGCGAATCCCCCGAGGCTGTATACGTGGGGTTATCCCGAATCCCCCGAGGCTGTATACGTGGGGTTAACCCGAATCCCCCGAGGCTGTATTCGTGGGGTTACCCCGAATCCCCGGAGGCTGTATGCGTGGGGTTATCCCGAATCCCCCGAGGCTGTATACGTGGGGTTACCCCGAATCCCCCGAGGCTGTATTCGTGGGGTTGAACTATGCGCTTGCACACGAGTTATTGTAGGCGTGCACTGTCTGGGTGTTTTTCCACGTGTCCATGGTTGAGGTCATGAATAGGGACAGATATTGTGTGATTCATGCCATGGTTATACGCCATATATTGTTCACCCTGTTATAGTCATACTGGGGCATGCACGCATGGTTTGTGTAACTGTATGTGGTACCATGGTTACTGTTCGTTGACTGTTCAATGGTATATTGAATCTGTACCTCTATTGGTTGTCTGCATACGATATTGGTGGCACCAGTAATGGCAACACTCGTTTTCCTTTCTGTGGAAACGTGGGGCACATCTTGTTTGTCAGTGGTTTAATCCTCCTGGGCCGTTTTCGTCAGTTGTACAAGCCCATGAAAAGGTAAAGTACATATATTAGTGACTTAGTCAAATCTTGAACAAAACAGGATTTATTCCAAGTATGTGTTTTACGTTTATTTATCGTCGCTACCGGTTGCCCATATGAGCGACGCCTCCTGAAGAGATTAGTCATTTTCGATTGTTTTAAGGGTAATGCAATGAAACCGACATAGACCCATTCATGAATCTCCTCTTGTTCTTTTACGTACACGGTTTAAAGCTCCGACACGAGACCTTGGTTTAAAGTCCCAACTGAAAGCCTGTTAATTTTATTAGGGTTAGACGGGGGATCGAACCTGCGATCCCTGGATTACCAGTCCAGCGTGTTAACCATTGGACTACATATCCACCTTATTCCCAGTGACTCAATGATTATTTAAATACTAACACGCACGTTCTATGTGTGTGGGAAAACACAAACAATCTGAAATTTCGTTTCATCTTTCATTTATTCAAACTGGTTCTTTTTTCAGTTTGCATTCATGTAGTCAATATTAAGGTGAATTTCAATTACTATGTTAAATATCGTGCATTGGCATTTGTCAAGTACCAGCCCGTCATGTGACGTCACATGACATGTCTTGCTACTGCTATTAAACAAATACATTTATGCAAAGTAAAATTTACTCATTGTCTATATTTTCTGCTTTCTACTTGCAGTTTGAATTGGTAAACCTAAAACAGTACGTCATATTATCGCCGTGGTTAGTGCGCTCGCTTCTCACTAATGCAACTCGGGCATGCTCCCCAGACCGGGAAGTATGCGATACGGTACGGTGGTTGCCAGGTGGGATTTCTTCGGGCACCCCGGTTTCCTCCCACATGAATGACAGCATTTACGCTTTCATCGGCGCCAACGAGAGTGATTAATATAAGCCGTTAAAGCTTGTTTCGCAATCGTTGTAAAAAATTAATAAAGTTTAAGCTTAAAACGATATTTATAACACTAAACAATTACTACATGTGAATAGAGCAAGGCTATACTCAAATATGTGTCCAAAGAAGCCACACTCTCTGGACAATCATGTTCTAAGAAACAAACCAGAACACATATGGGAGACAGCGCTGTCAATGGAGCATATCCATACCAATGCTCTGTGTCTGAATGGTTCAACACCAAAGGTCGTTGCATTATTGAGGACTTTGGACTCGTTTTCTAAGTTCTTTTTACAAAAATTGACATTCTGCCAAAATACACATGTTAAGTAGTTATGCACTTTTGGCTGAGGTGAAAACTACATCGTCACCAATAATTGGTATCCGCCCGAATATAAAATGATGGAGGGCAGTGCTGTCAATGAGTTATTTCTGACAGATATATCATAATGAATGCATACAATAATGATGGAGGGCAGTGCTGTCAATGAGTTATTTCTGACAGATATATCATAATGAATGCATACAATAATGATGGAGGGCAGTGCTGTCAATGAGTTATTTCTGACAGATATATCATAATGAATGCATACAATAATGATGGAGGGCAGTGCTGTCAATGAGTTATTACTGACAGATATATCATAATGAATGCATACAATAATGATGGAGGGCAGTGCTGTCAATGAGTTATTTCTGACAGATATATCATAATGAATGCATACAATAATGATGGAGGGCAGTGCTGTCAATGAGTTATTACTGACAGATATATCATAATGAATGCATACAATAATGATGGAGGGCAGTGCTGTCAATGAGTTATTACTGACAGATATATCATAATGAATGCATACAATAATGATGGAGGGCAGTGCTGTCAATGAGTTATTACTGACAGATATATCATAATGAATGCATACAATAATGATGGAGGGCAGTGCTGTCAATGAGTTATTACTGACAGATATATCATAATGAATGCATACAATAATGATGGAGGGCAGTGCTGTCAATGAGTTATTACTGACAGATATATCATAATGAATGCATACAATAATGATGGAGGGCAGTGCTGTCAATGAGTTATTACTGACAGATATATCATAATGAATGCATACAATAATGATGGAGGGCAGTGCTGTCAATGAGTTATTACTGACAGATATATCATAATGAATGCATACAATAATGATGGAGGGCAGTGCTGTCAATGAGTTATTTCTGACAGATATATCATAATGAATGCATACAATAATGATGGAGGGCAGTGCTGTCAATGAGTTATTACTGACAGATATATCATAATGAATGCATACAATAATGATGGAGGGCAGTGCTGTCAATGAGTTATTTCTGACAGATATATCATAATGAATGCATACAATAATGATGGAGGGCAGTGCTGTCAATGAATGCATACAATAATGATGGAGGGCAGTGCTGTCAATGAATGCATACAATAATGATGGAGGGCAGTGCTGTCAATGAGTTATTACTGACAGATATATCATAATGAATGCATACAATAATGATGGAGGGCAGTGCTGTCAATGAGTTATTTCTGACAGATATATCATAATGAATGCATACAATAATGATGGAGGGCAGTGCTGTCAATGAGTTATTACTGACAGATATATCATAATGAATGCATACAATAATGATGGAGGGCAGTGCTGTCAATGAGTTATTACTGACAGATATATCATAATGAATGCATACAATAATGATGGAGGGCAGTGCTGTCAATGAGTTATTACTGACAGATATATCATAATGAATGCATACAATAATGATGGAGGGCAGTGCTGTCAATGAGTTATTACTGACAGATATATCATAATGAATGCATACAATAATGATGGAGGGCAGTGCTGTCAATGAGTTATTACTGACAGATATATCATAATGAATGCATACAATAATGATGGAGGGCAGTGCTGTCAATGAGTTATTTCTGACAGATATATCATAATGAATGCATACAATAATGATGGAGGGCAGTGCTGTCAATGAGTTATTACTGACAGATATATCATAATGAATGCATACAATAATGATGGAGGGCAGTGCTGTCAATGAGTTATTACTGACAGATATATCATAATGAATGCATACAATAATGATGGAGGGCAGTGCTGTCAATGAGTTATTTCTGACAGATATATCATAATGAATGCATACAATAATGATGGAGGGCAGTGCTGTCAATGAGTTATTTCTGACAGATATATCATAATGAATGCATACAATAATGATGGAGGGCAGTGCTGTCAATGAGTTATTTCTGACAGATATATCATAATGAATGCATACAATAATGATGGAGGGCAGTGCTGTCAATGAGTTATTACTGACAGATATATCATAATGAATGCATACAATAATGATGGAGGGCAGTGCTGTCAATGAGTTATTACTGACAGATATATCATAATGAATGCATACAATAATGATGGAGGGCAGTGCTGTCAATGAGTTATTTCTGACAGATATATCATAATGAATGCATACAATAATGATGGAGGGCAGTGCTGTCAATGAGTTATTTCTGACAGATATATCATAATGAATGCATACAATAATGATGGAGGGCAGTGCTGTCAATGAGTTATTTCTGACAGATATATCATAATGAATGCATACAATAATGATGGAGGGCAGTGCTGTCAATGAGTTATTACTGACAGATATATCATAATGAATGCATACAATAATGATGGAGGGCAGTGCTGTCAATGAGTTATTACTGACAGATATATCATAATGAATGCATACAATAATGATGGAGGGCAGTGCTGTCAATGAGTTATTACTGACAGATATATCATAATGAATGCATACAATAATGATGGAGGGCAGTGCTGTCAATGAGTTATTACTGACAGATATATCATAATGAATGCATACAATAATGATGGAGGGCAGTGCTGTCAATGAGTTATTACTGACAGATATATCATAATGAATGCATACAATAATGATGGAGGGCAGTGCTGTCAATGAGTTATTACTGACAGATATATCATAATGAATGCATACAATAATGATGGAGGGCAGTGCTGTCAATGAATGCATACAATAATGATGGAGGGCAGTGCTGTCAATGAATGCATACAATAATGATGGAGGGCAGTGCTGTCAATGAATGCATACAATAATGATGGAGGGCAGTGCTGTCAATGAGTTATTTCTGTCAATGAATGCATAAAGTAAATAATATTATGCTTGATTTTATTTTTTATTATTTATATATTTTTTATTTATTTTAGACTCTTATTTATTGATTTATTTTTTATTTAATTTTGTTGTCATATAATATCTAGATTTAGACTATTTAGAACTGTTTCTTTGCGATATATACTCTTTCATGAACAAGATGGCACCACGATGGTCGGTCAAATAACAAAATGTAATGCGCAATGTATTAAATCAGGTTTAATCCTCCGCATCGATACTTATCTATACACATCTTCCCCTCAATGCATATTAGATACATGATGTGTAAACTACTGTACATAAAATTTTATGAAAATATAAACTTATAGTCCGATTTTTAAATAAAGTAAACAAATTTCAAATATCTAACCTTCCCTGCTGGAATTTGGATGCAAGAGAATAACATCTTACGTCATGACTATGACGAGGCATTCATGCTCGACAACTCTGATTTATATTAGTTTTACACTATGCCTCACGGGTAGTATCCCTTGGTGACAATTTCATTAATTTAAAGACAAGCTTGAAATTAATCGACTTATCATGCTATGTTCATGTACTTTGTATATTTATAATTATCACGCTATGTTCATGTACTTTGTATATTTATAATTATCACGCTATGTTCATGTACTTTGTATATTTATAATTATCATGCTATGTTCATGTACTTTGTATATTTATAATTATCACGCTATGTTCATGCACTTTGTATATTTATAATTATCACGCTATGTTCATGCACTTTGTATATTTATAATTATCACGCTATGTTCATGTACTTTGTATATTTATAATTATCACGCTATGTTCATGTACTTTGTATATTTATAATTATCACGCTATGTTCATGTACTTTGTATATTTATAATTATCATGCTATGTTCATGTACTTTGTATATTTATAATTATCACGCTATGTTCATGCACTTTGTATATTTATAATTATCACGCTATGTTCATGCACTTTGTATATTTATAATTATCACGCTATGTTCATGCACTTTGTATATTTATAATTATCACGCTATGTTCATGCACTTTGTATATTTATAATTATCACGCTATGTTCATGCACTTTGTATATTTATAATTATCATGCTATGTTCATGTACTTTGTATATTTATAATTATCACGCTATGTTCATGTACTTTGTATATTTATAATTATCATACTATGTTCATGTACTTTGTATATTTATAATTCTAACACGACCCAGCTAATAACATACATACTTGTAGAGTAACATCTACCTCGGGTTATTCTGCGATATACCTACCTTGAACTATGCTGCGCGCGCACCGTGTTTTGGCTATTCCATTTATACAATGCGTGTAAAGTTTCATGAATGAAAGTCACGTGATTTTTTAGATACTACCGTGGGAATTCGCGGAAGTGAGTTATTTTTAGAATCACATAATCTCTTGTGTGTCTTGTTTTTTTGTTAAGTAACGTTTCAGTTACTATTCTGTACAGTTTTATTTGACAAAATAAATAAAATTATTGATCAGTTACAACTTTTGTTCATTTATGCACTAGATTGATATTTTCCATAAAAAATAACGTCATCACCCCTTACTCGGGAGGACATTTCGAAAGCCAAATGCAGCGGTGTAGCACCGCGTTTGAAGGAAATACTCCTTTGATTCTAGTATAAAATTATTAGAAGTAAGTCGTGTTAGAATCGAAATAATAAGTATCAACCGTGGTATATCGCAGAATAACCCTCGTGTGTCGTTCTTATGCATAGAAATATATCACCCAGGCCTTCGTGATATATTTCTACGCATAAGAACTTCAAACTCGGGTTATTCTGCGATATACCACGGTTGATACTTATTATTTCTTAATTATCACGCGGAATGCAATAAACTATGATTACACTAGTAGATATTTTCTATGTCGTGAGCACTCGTCAGTAGAATGCATAACTCATGTAGAGCAGGTGCCTAGATAGATATAGCGTGTCTTGGGATCTGAACACATACTTCAAAACCGCTAAGTACAAAAGAGATACTTCCTTCCGGAAGTCAACAATCAAAATATATATACATGTACTAATATAACCCTATAACCACGACCCACACTGACACCAACAAGATACCGTGCACTTGTCTTTATTTATATCCATTTAGAAAAAATATAGGTACATTTGGACATCAACGCGCTTAAATATCGGGTAAATTAGTGCAATGTGTGAAGGAATATTTTCTTCACTCATGATAGTAAAAATAACGAAAAAGTAACGCTCAATATAAAAGTGCACAGTTTATGTTATGGTGTCAGTATATATGCACGCATACTACACTATTGTTTTTAATTAAAGATACTCTACACAGCTGCACGTAGTTCAATATTCTCGGCAAATGGAACACACCGATTTTACTCCTAGGGACGTGCTAGATGACGGTTACAGTGGAAACCGCAAGTGGGTAGTAATTGTCGGAAAAGCAAAGAATGTCTTTCTCAATAACTTGCTACTGTGTTCTACCGTTATTGGAGTGGGGTTTGGATTTACTCTTGGCTTTGCAGTACGGGAAACGCACCCGTCAGAAAATGGACTAATGTGGCTGGGTATGTATATATCTGCTATACTGTTATGGACTAATGTGGCAGGGTATATATATATATCCGCTATACTGTTATGGACTGACTAATGTGGCTGGGTATGTATATATCCGCTATACTGTTATGGACTAATGTGGCTGGGTATATATATATATCAGACAGTTATACAGTTATGGACTAATGTGGCTGGGTATGTATATATCCGCTATACTGTTATGGACTAATGTGGCTGGGTATGTATATATCTGCTATACTGTTATGGACTAATGTGGCAGGGTATATATATATATATCCGCTATACTGTTATGGACTAATGTGGCTGGGTATGTATATATCCGCTATACTGTTATGGACTAATGTGGCTGGGTATGTATATATCCGCTATACTGTTATGGACTAATGTGGCTGGGTATGTATATATCCGCTATACTGTTATGGACTAATGTGGCTGGGTATGTATATATCCGCTATACTGTTATGGACTAATGTGGCTGGGTATGTATATATCAGACAGTTATACTGTTATGGACTAATGTGGCTGGGTATGTATATATCCGCTATACTGTTATGGACTAATGTGGCAGGGTATGTATATATCAGACAGTTATACTGTTATGGACTAATGTGGCTGGGTATGTATATATCCGCTATACTGTTATGGACTAATGTGGCTGGGTATGTATATATCCGCTATACTGTTATGGACTAATGTGGCTGGGTATGTATATATCCGCTATACTGTTATGGACTAATGTGGCTGGGTATGTATATATCCGCTATACTGTTATGGACTAATGTGGCTGGGTATGTATATATCCGCTATACTGTTATGGACTAATGTGGCTGGGTATATATATATCCGCTATACTGTTATGGACTAATGTGGCTGGGTATATATATATCCGCTATACTGTTATGGACTAATGTGGCTGGGTATGTATATATCAGCTATACTGTTATGCAAGAAGTTTCATTTCACATATACACTGAACGGATGTTTTAACTAGACCATTTTCAATTTGATTTTGTTGAAATATTTGTTGAATTTTTTAACCTTATCTTATCATAATAATAGAAGGGAAATATAAAACTTGTAGAATCATACACCGTGACGAGTACCCACCTTCACAGATGTCTGCATGTGCTGAGAGCCAGAGGTGGACACACAACCTATTCATTCTTGCTGAGTGTTTGAATTTTATTTCATCTCATTGTCGCCATTTTGCGAATTTCAATTTAATAGCCGTGCTTTTTGTTTGTTAAGTTTTATCATTTATGGGCCTATTGAAATTCAATTGAAATGAAATGACACTGATATACGTATTACATATTTATTATTATATATTCCAAAGTTCAACCCAATCAATGAATAAATGGTGGGAAAATCGCCGAAAATCCAAAGATCTAGTTAGATTATCAGTTCAGTGTATGGTAGGGTAGCCTGGTTCGTTTCGCGTGATCGATGGCTTCCTTTGTTTTCCGTGATAATAACATGTTCGTTTCGCGTGATCGATGGCTTCCTTTGTTTTCCGTGATAATAACATGTTCGTTTCGCGTGATCGATGGCTTCCTTTGTTTTCCGTGATAATAACATGTTCGTTTCGCGTGATCGATGGCTTCCTTTGTTTTCCGTGATAATAACATGTTCGTTTCGCGTGATCGATGGCTTCCTTTGTTTTCCGTGATAATAACATGTTCGTTTCGCGTGATCGATGGCTTCCTTTGTTTTCCGTGATAATAACATGTTCGTTTCGCGTGATCGATGGCTTCCTTTGTTTTCCGTGATAATAACATGTTCGTTTCGCGTGATCCATGGCTTGCTTTGTAACTTAGGTTTTACATATTTTGATTTAAAAAAAAATTGATAGATCCATGAAAATGAAGGCATATATATTTAACCCGAGAATAACGCTATTCTGTGAACATAGTCATTGTGTTTGAACACAGCCTCGTGTGTAATAAGGCTGTCGATCTGCAATGAAAGAAAATAACGTTACAGCTTAAACTTTATATTTATTTTACAACGATTGGGAAACAAGCTTTAACAACTTATATTAATCACTCTCGTTGGCTCGGATGAAAGCGTAACTGTTGTCATTCGTGTGGGAGGAAACCGGAGTACCCGAAGAAAAGTCACATGTTCGATCTGGTGACGACCGTACCATCTCACATACTGCCCGGTCCGAGGATCGAATCAGGGTCGCATTGGTGAGAAGTGAGCACGCTAACCACTACGCCAATCGGACAGCTAAATAACTTTACAAATGCATCAATTAACACTCTTGTGTTATACTATGTACACATTGAACATTGGACAGGTTTACCAGGTCAGCTGTATCTTCGGCTTCTCAAGATGATGATAGTACCATTGATCGTCTGCAGCGTCATTTCCGGTAAGCATCGCCGGGATATTCAATCTCATGTGTCTGTCGTCTGCAGCGCCATCTCCGGTAAGAGACGCTAGCATATTCAGTCGCCTCTGTATGTCGTCTGTGTCGTCTCCGGTAAGAGATGCTAGAATATTTAGTCTCCTTTGTATGTCGTCTGCAGCGTTATCTCCGGTAAGAAACGCTAGAATATTCAGTCTACGTTGTATGTCGTCTGCAGCGTCATCTTCGGTAAGAAACACTAGAATATTCAGTTGTCTGTCGTCTGCAGTGTCATCTCCGGTAAGAGACGCTAGAATATTCAGTCTCATTTTTCTGTCATCTGCAGTGTTATATCCGGTAAGAAACGCTAGAATATTCATTTGTCTGTCGTCTGCAGCGTCATCTCCGGTAAGAAATGCTAGAATATTCAATCTCTGTTGTATGTCGTCTGCAGCGTCATCTTCGGTAAGAAATGCTAGAATATTCAGTCTCCGTTGAATGTCGTCTGTAGCGTCATCTTCGGTAGGAAATGCTAGAATATTCAGTCTCCGTTGTATGTCGTCTGCAGCGTCATCTTCGGTAAGAAATGATAGAATATTCAATCTCCGTTGTATGTCGTCTGCAGCGTCGTCTCCATTAAGAAATACTAGAATATTCAGTCTCCTTTGTCTGTCGTCTGCAGCGTCATCTTCGGTAAGAAACGCTAGAATATTCAGTTGTCTATCGTCTGTCGGCTGCTATCGAATAATAGCTATCGGTCTATACATGTCCGTTATATTTACAAAATGTATTCCGGTCATGGACGTGTCCATTCGTGTGTGTTTTACGTTTATTTATCGTCGCTACCGGTTGCCCATATGAGCGACGCCTCCTGCAGAGATTAGTCATGTTAGATGTTTGAAGGATAGTGCAATGATACAGACAGAGACCCATTCCAAAGTCTCCTCTGGTTCGTTTACATCCACGGTGTAAAGCACCGACACAATACCTCGGTTTAACGTCCCATCTGAAAGACTGTTAATTTTATTAAGGTCAGACGGGGGATCGAACCTGCGATCCCTGGATTACCAGTCCAACATGTCCACTGGACTGTATATCCGTCTGTGCCACTATACTAGTTCATGAACCCCCGGTGTCACATGATATGGGTGTCATGTGTTATGGTGTCACGTGGCGTAGAGTTATGCTAGGATACCACATTATGCGCACGTGATTGCTTTGCTTCCCATGCGTTTAACCGGTACTTGGTGCAACCAATCTACGTAAGAAACTGCCAACTTTTTCATATAAAGATACACGGCCTGGGCTGGGCTCGAACCCGTGACCATCAATGATGATAGGTTACAAGTAAGAGACGATGAAGGTGGACTATATATATACAATAGTAGTCCCTGAATTAACCACTGGACCACTGACGCTTCTTATAATATGCTTAGCTAAATATCTCACTGATATTATAAACGTGTTTTTGTTGTTTTGTTATATTCAGATGCAATTAATAATCAAACACATTTCTTGTAAATTTAGATTTTGTATAGACTGCATTTTGATTTGCTTTAAAGATATAAATTATTACTGTTCCAAAAACATGAAGTTGCATTGTATGAGAGTGCCACGTGTTTTATGTGATACATATTAATAAAACATGCTAAAGTGATGTGCGCACATTCATTGCATTGCCGTTACGATTTGTTACAAGGAAATGGAGATACGAAGAGAGCCAAATGAAAAAACGACTAACCGAGTGAACATAAGATTATATATTGTTCTAGTACATTGAAAATGTTAAAAAAGATGGATTTATTTACTGCAAAACTTGTGTAACACTGATTGTGTAATACTGATTGTGTAATACTGATTGTGTAATGCTGATTGTGTAATACTGAATGTGTAATATTGATTGTGTAACGAATACAATTAGCTAATAGCGACTGTTTTAGAAATTGTGATAATCAGCTTGAACATATATCTTTAATACAATATACACTTAGGTGCTGCCGCTTTGGAACCGAAGGCAAATGGAAAGATAAGTCTGTTAGCGTTTGTCTTTATTGTATGCATGAACGCTATCGGCTCCGCCCTTGGGATTGCTGTTGTGTGTATATTTAATCCAGGTAAATATATATGTGTGACGGATCTGTAGTCCAGTGGTAACACGCTAGACTGGTAATCCAGGTAATTATATATGTGTGTACTTACAGACGGACCTGTTGTCCAGTGGTAGCACGCTAGACTGGTAATCCAGGTAATTATATATGTGTGTACTTACAGACGGACCTGTTGTCCAGTGGTAGCACGCTAGACAGGTAATCCAGGTAATTATATATGTGTGTACTTACAGACGGATCTGTCGTCCAGTGGTAACACGCTAGACTGGTAATCCAGGTAATTATATATGTGTGTACTTATAGACGGACCTGTTGTCCAGTGGTAGCACGCTATACTGGTAATCCAGGTAATTATATATGTGTGTACTTACAGACGGATCTGTCGTCCAGTGGTAACAAGCTAGACTGGTAATCCAGGTAATTATATATGTGTGTACTTACAGACGGATCGGTAGTCCAGTGGTAACACGCTAGACTGCTAATCCAGGTAATTATATATGTGTGTACTTACAGACGGATCGGTAGTCCAGTGGTAACACGCTAGACTGGTAATCCAGATAATTAATCATATATGTGTGTACTTACAGACGGATCTGTAGTCCAGTCGTAACACGCTAGACTGGTAATCCAGGTAATTATATATGTGTGTACTTACAGACGGATCTGTCGTCCAGTGGTAACACGCTAGACTGGTAATCCAGGTAATTATATATGTTTGTACTTACAGACGGATCTGTAGTGCAGTGGTAACACGCTAGACTGGTAATCCAGGTAATTGAATATGTGTGTACTTACAGACGGATCTGTATTACAGTGGTAACACGCTAGCCTGGTAATCCAGGTAATTATATATGTGTGTACTTACAGACGGACCTGTAGTCCATTGGTAACACGCTAGACTGGTAATCCAGGTAATTATATATGTGTGTACTTACAGACGGATCGGTAGTCCAGTGGTAACACGCTAGACTGGTAATCCAGGTAATTATATATGTGTGTACTTACAGATGGACCTGTATTCCAGTGGTAACACGCTAGACTGGTAATCCAGGTAATTGAATATGTGTGTACATACAGACGGATCTGTATTACAGTGGTAACACGCTAGCCTGGTAATCCAGGTAATTATATATGTGTGTACTTACAGACGGACCTGTAGTCCATTGGTAACACGCTAGACTGGTAATCCAGGTAATTAATCATATATGTGTGTACTTACAGACGGACCTGTATCCCAGTGGTAACACGCTAGACTGGTAATCCAGGTAATTATATATGTGTGTACTTACAGACGGATCGGTAGTCCAGTGGTAACACGCTAGACTGGTAATCCAGGTAATTATATATGTGTGTACTTACAGACGGACATGTATTCCAGTGGTAACACGCTAGACTGGTAAACCAGGTAATTATATATGTGTGTACTTACAGATGGACCTGTATTCCAGTGGTAACACGCTAGACTGGTAATCCAGGTAAATATATATGTGTGTACTTACAGACGGATCTGTCGTCCAGTGGTAACACGCTAGACTGGTAATCCAGGTAATTATATATGAGTGTACTTACAGACGGATCTGTTGTCCAGTGGTAGCACGCTAGACTGGTAATCCAGGTAATTATATATGTGTGTACTTACAGACGGATCTGTCGTCCAGTGGTAACACGCTAGACTGGTAATCCAGGTAATTATATATGTGTGTACTTACAGACGGATCGGTAGTCCAGTGGTAACACGCTAGACTGGTAATCCAGGTAATTATATATGTGTGTACGTACAGACGGATCGGTAGTCCAGTGGTAACACGCTAGACTGGTAATCCAGGTAATTAATCATATATGTGTGTACCTACAGACGGATCTGTATTCCAGTGGTAACACGCTAGACTGGTTATCCAGGTAATTATATATGTGTGTACTTACAGACGGATCTGTGGTCCAGTGGTAACACGCTAGACTGGTAATCCAGGTAATTATATATGTGTGTACTTACAGACGGACCTGTTGTCAAGTGGTAACACGCTAGATTGGTAATCCAGGTAATTATATATGTGTGTACTTACAGACGGATCTGTCGTCCAGTGGTAACACGCTAGACTGGTAATCCAGGTAATTATATATGTGTGTACTTACAGACGGATCGGTAGTCCAGTGGTAACACGCTAGACTGATAATCCAGGTAATTATATATGTGTGTAATTACAGACGGATCGGTAGTCCAGTGGTAACACGCTAGACTGGTAATCCAGGTAATTAATCATATATGTGTGTACTTACAGACGGATCTGTATTCCAGTGGTAACACACTAGACTGGTAATCCAGGTAATTATATATGTGTGTACTTACAGACGGATCTGTAGTCCAGTGGTAACACGCTAGACTGGTAATCCAGGTAATTATATATGTGTGTACTTACAGACGGATCTGTAGTCCAGTGGTAACACGCTAGACTGGTAATCCAAGTAATTATATATGTGTGTACTTACAGACGGATCTGTAGTCCAGTGGTAACACGCTAGACTGGTAATCCAGGTAATTATATATGTGTGTACTTACAGACGGATCTGTAGTCCAGGGTAACACGCTAGACTGGTAATCCAGTATTATATGTGTGTACTTACAGACGGACGTAGTCCAGTGTTACACGCTAGACTGGTAATCCAGGTAATTATATATGTGTTACTTACAGACGGATCTGTAGTCCAGTGGTAACACGCTAGACTGGTAATCCAGGTAATTATATATGTGTGTACTTACAGACGGATCTGTAGTCCAGTGGTAACACGCTAGACTGGTAATCCAGGTAATTATATATGTGTGTAATTACAGACGGACCTGTATTCCAGTGGTAACACGCTAGACTGGTAATCCAGGTAATTATATATGTGTGTACTTACAGACGGATCTGTAGTCCAGTGGTAACACGCTAGACTGGTAATCCAGGTAATTATATATGTGTGTACTTACAGACGGATCTGTAGTCCAGTGGTAACACGCTAGACTGGTAATCCAGGTAATTATATATGTGTGTACTTACAGACGGATCTGTCGTCCAGTGGTAACACGCTAGACTGGTAATCCAGGTAATTATATATGTGTGTACTTACAGACGGATCTGTAGTCCAGTGGTAACACGCTAGACTGGTAATCCAGGTAATTATATATGTGTGTACTTACAGACGGATCTGTAGTCCAGTGGTAACACGCTAGACTGGTAATCCAGGTAATTATATATGTGTGTACTTACAGACGGATCTGTAGTCCAGTGGTAACACGCTAGACTGGTAATCCAGGTAATTATATATGTGTGTACTTACAGACGGATCTGTAGTCCAGTGGTAACACGCTAGACTGGTAATCCAGGTAATTATATATGTGTGTACTTACAGACGGACCTGTTGTCAAGTGGTAACACGCTAGATTGGTAATCCAGGTAATTATATATGTGTGTACTTACAGACGGATCTGTCGTCCAGTGGTAACACGATAGACAGGTAATCCAGGTAATTATATATGTGTGTACTTACAGACGGATCGGTAGTCCAGTGGTAACACGCTAGACTGATAATCCAGGTAATTATATATGTGTGTAAATACAGACGGATCGGTAGTCCAGTGGTAACACGCTAGACTGGTAATCCAGGTAATTAATCATATATGTGTGTACTTACAGACGGATCTGTATTCCAGTGGTAACACACTAGACTGGTTATCCAGGTAATTATATATGTGTGTACTTACAGACGGATCTGTAGTCCAGTGGTAACACGCTAGACTGGTAGTCCAGGTAATTATATATGTGTGTACTTACAGACGGATCTGTATTCCAGTGGTAACACGCTAGACTGGTAATCCAGGTAATTATATATGTGTGTCCTTACAGACGGATCTGTAGTCCAGTGGTAACACGCTAGACTGGTAATCCAGGTAATTATATATGTGTGTAATTACAGACGGATCGGTAGTCCAGTGGTAACACGCTAGACTGGTAATCCAGGTAATTATATATGTGTGTACTTACAGAAGGACCCGTAGTCCAGTGGTAAAACGCTAGACTGGTAATCCAGGTAATTATATATGTGTGTACTTACAGACGGATCGGTAGTCCAGTGGTAACACACTAGACTGGTAATCCAGGTAATTAATCATATATGTGTGTACTTACAGACGGATCTGTAGTCCAGTGGTAACACGCTAGACTGGTAATCCAGGTAATTATATATGTGTGTACTTACAGACGGATCTGTAGTCCAGTGGTAACACGCTAGACTGGTAATCCAGGTAATTAAATATGTGTGTACTTACAGACGGATCTGTATTCCAGTGGTAACACGCTAGACTAGTAATTCAGGTAATTAATCCTTTATGTGTGTACTTACAGACGGATCTGTATTCCAGTGGTAACACGCTAGACTGGTAATCCAGGTAATTATATATGTGTGTACTTACAGACGGACATGTATTCCAGTGGTAACACGCTAGACTGGTAAACCAGGTAATTATATATGTGTGTACTTACAGATGGACCTGTATTCCAGTGTTAACACGCTAGACTGGTAATCCAGGTAATTATATATGTGTGTACTTACAGACGGATCTGTCGTCCAGTGGTAACACGCTAGACTGGTAATCCAGGTAATTATATATGTGTGTACTTACACACGGATCTGTAGTCCAGTGGTAACACGCTAGACTGGTAATCCAGATAATTATATATGTGTGTACTTACAGACGGACCTGTTGTCCAGTGGTAGCACGCTAGACTGGTAATCCAAGTAATTATATATGTGTGTACTTACAGACGGATCTGTCGTCCAGTGGTAACACGCTAGACTGGTAATCCAGGTAATTATATATGTGTGTACTTACAGACGGATCGGTAGTCCAGAGGTAACACGCTAGACTGGTAATCCAGGTAATTATACATGTGTGTACTTACAGACGGATCGGTAGTCCAGTGTTACACGCTAGACTGGTAATCCAGGTAATTAATCATATATGTGTCTACTTACAGACGGATCTGTATTCCAGTGGTAACACGCTAGATTGGTTATCCAGGTAATTATATATGTGTGTACTTACAGACGGATCTGTATTCCAGTGGTAACACGCTAGACTGGTAATCCAGGTAATTATATATGTGTGTAATTACAGACGGACCTGTTGTCCAGTGGTAGCACGCTAGACTGGTAATCCAGGTAATTATATATGTGTGTATTTACAGACGGATCTGTCGTCCAGTGGCAACACGCTAGACTGGTAATCCAGGTAATTATATATGTGTGTACTTACAGACGGATCGGTGGTCCAGTGGTAACACGCTAGACTGCTAATCCAGGTAATTATATATGTGTGTACTTACAGACGGATCGGTAGTCCAATGGTAACACGCTAGACTGGTAATCCAGGTAATTATATATGTTTGTACTTACAGACGGATCTGTAGTCCAGTGGTAACACGCTAGACTGGCAATCCAGGTAATTAAATATGTGTGTACTTACAGACGGATCTGTATTCCAGTGGTAACACGCTAGACTGGTAATCCAGGTAATTATATATATGTGTACTTATAGACGGACCTGCAGTCCAGTGGTAACACTCTAGACTGGTAATTCAGGTAATTAATCCTTTATGTGTGTACTTACAGACGGATCTGTATTCCAGTGGTAACACGCTAGACTGGTAATCCAGGTAATTATATATGTGTGTACTTACAGACGGACATGTATTCCAGTGGTAACACGCTAGACTGGTAAACCAGGTAATTATATATGTGTGTACTTACAGATGGACCTGTATTCCAGTGTTAACACGCTAGACTGATAATCCAGGTAATTATATATGTGTGTACTTACAGACGGATCTGTCGTCCAGTGGTAACACGCTAGACTGGTAATCCAGGTAATTATATATGTGTGTACTTACACACGGATCTGTAGTCCAGTGGTAACACGCTAGACTGGTAATCCAGGTAATTATATATGTGTGTACTTACAGACGGATCGGTAGTCCAGTGGTAACACGCTAGACTGGTAATCCAGGTAATTATATATGTGTGTACTTACAGACGGATCTGTAGTCCAGTGTAACACGCTAGACTGGTAATCCAGGTAATTATATATGTGTGTACTTACAGACGGATCTGTAGTCCAGTGGTAACACGCTAGACTGGTAATCCAGGTAATTATATATGTGTGTACTTACAGACGGATCTGTAGTCCAGTGGTAACACGCTAGACTGGTAATCCAGGTAATTATATATGTGTGTACTTACAGACGGATCTGTAGTCCAGTGGTAACACGCTAGACTGGTAATCCAGGTAATTATATATGTGTGTACTTACAGACGGATCTGTAGTCCAGTGGTAACACGCTAGACTGGTAATCCAGGTAATTATATATGTGTGTACTTACAGACGGATCGGTAGTCCAGTGGTAACACGCTAGACTGGTAATCCAGGTAATTATATATGTGTGTACTTACAGACGGATCGGTAGTCCAGTGGTAACACGCTAGACTGGTAATCCAGGTAATTATATATGTGTGTACTTACAGACGGATCTGTAGTCCAGTGGTAACACGCTAGACTGGTAATCCAGGTAATTATATATGTGTGTACTTACAGACGGATCTGTATTCCAGTGGTAACACGCTAGACTGGTAATCCAGGTAATTATATATGTGTGTACTTACAGACGGATCTGTAGTCCAGTGGTAACACGCTAGACTGGTAATCCAGGTAATTATATATGTGTGTACTTACAGACGGATCTGTAGTCCAGTGGTAACACGCTAGACTGGTAATCCAGGTAATTATATATGTGTGTACTTACAGACGGATCGGTAGTCCAGTGGTAACACGCTAGACTGGTAATCCAGGTAATTATATATGTGTGTACTTACAGACGGATCTGTATTCCAGTGGTAACACGCTAGACTGGTAATCCAGGTAATTATATATGTGTGTACTTACAGACGGATCTGTAGTCCAGTGGTAACACGCTAGACTGGTAATCCAGGTAATTATATATGTGTGTACTTACAGACGGATCTGTAGTCCAGTGGTAACACGCTAGACTGGTAATCCAGGTAATTATATATGTGTGTACTTACAGACGGATCGGTAGTCCAGTGGTAACACGCTAGACTGGTAATCCAGGTAATTATATATGTGTGTACTTACAGACGGACCTGTATTCCAGTGGTAACACGCTAGACTGGTAATCCAGGTAATTATATATGTGTGTACTTACAGACGGATCTGTAGTCCAGTGGTAACACGCTAGACTGGTAATCCAGGTAATTATATATGTGTGTACTTACAGACGGATCTGTATTCCAGTGGTAACACGCTAGACTGGTAATCCAGGTAATTATATATGTGTGTACTTACAGACGGACCTGTATTCCAGTGGTAACACGCTAGACTGGTAATCCAGGTAATTATATATGTGTGTACTTACAGACGGATCTGTAGTCCAGTGGTAACACGCTAGACTGGTAATCCAGGTAATTATATATGTGTGTACTTACAGACGGATCTGTAGTCCAGTGGTAACACGCTAGACTGGTAATCCAGGTAATTATATATGTGTGTACTTACAGACGGATCTGTAGTCCAGTGGTAACACGCTAGACTGGTAATCCAGGTAATTATATATGTGTGTACTTACAGACGGATCGGTAGTCCAGTGGTAACACGCTAGACTGGTAATCCAGGTAATTATATATGTGTGTACTTACAGACGGACCTGTAGTCCAGTGGTAACACGCTAGACTGGTAATCCAGGTAATTATATATGTGTGTACTTACAGACGGATCTGTAGTCCAGTGGTAACACGCTAGACTGGTAATCCAGGTAATTATATATGTGTGTACTTACAGACGGATCTGTATTCCAGTGGTAACACGCTAGACTGGTAATCCAGGTAATTATATATGTGTGTACTTACAGACGGATCTGTATTCCAGTGGTAACACGCTAGACTGGTAATCCAGGTAATTATATATGTTTGTACTTACAGACGGATTTGTTGTCCAGTTGTAACACGCTAGACTGGTAATCCAGGTAATTATATGTGTGTGTACTTACAAACGGATCTGTAGTCCAGTGGTAACACGCTAGACTGGTAATCCAGGTAATTATATATGTGTGTACTTACAGATGGACCTGTATTCCAGTGGTAACACGCTATACTGGTAATCAAGGTAATTATAAATGTGTGTACTTACAGACGGATCGGTAGTCCAGTGGTAACACGCCAGACTGGTAATCCAGGTAATTATATATGTGTGTACTTACAGACGGACCTGTATTCCAGTGGTAACACGCTAGACTGGTAATCCAGGTAATTATATATGTGTGTACTTACAGACGGACCTGTATTCGAGTGGTAACACGCTAGACTGGTGATCCATGTAATTATATTTGTGTGTACTTACAGACGGATCTGTATTCCAGTCGTAACACGCTAGACTGGTAATCCAGGTACTTATATGTGTGTGTACTTACAGACGGATATGTAGTCCAATAGTAACACGTTATACTTGTAATCCAGGTAATTATATATGTGTGTACTTACAGACGGATCTGTAGTCCAGTGGTAACAAGCTAGACTGGTAATCCAGGTAATTATATATGTGTATACTTACAGATGGACATGTATTCCATTGGTAACACGCTAGTCGGGTAATCCAGGTAATCATATATGTGTGTACTTACAGACGGATCTGTAGTCCAGTGGTAACACGCTAGACTGGTAATCCAGGTAATTATATATTTGTGTACTTACAGACGGATCTGTATTCCAGTGGTAACACGCTAGACTGGTAATCCAGGTAATTATATATGTGTGTACTTACAGACGGATCTGTATTCCAGTGGTAACACGCTAGACTGGTAATCCAGGTAATTATATATGTGTGTACTTACAGACGGACCTGTATTCCATTGGTAACACGCTAGTCTGGTAATCCAGGTAATTATATATGTGTGTACTTACAGACGGACCTGTATTCCAGTGGTAAACGCTAGACTGGTAATCCAGGTAATTATATATTTGTGTACTTACAGACGGATCTGTAGTCCAGTGGTAACACGCTAGACTGGTAATCCAGGTAATTATATGTGTGTGAATTTACAGACGGATCTGTAATCCAGTAGTAACACGTTATACTGGTAATCCAGGTAATTATATATGTGTGTACTTACAGACGGATCTGTAGTCCAGTGGTAACACGCTAGACTGGTAATCCAGATAATCATATATGTGTGTACTTACAGACGGATCGGTAGTCCAGTGGTAGCACGCTATACTGGTAATCCAGGTAATTATATATGTGTGTACTTACAGACGAATCTGTAGTCCAGTGGTAACACGCTAGACTGGTAAACCAGGTAATTATATATGTGTGTACTTACAGACGGATCTGTATTCCAGTGGTAACACGCTAGACTGGTAATCCAGGTAATTATATATGTGTGTACTTACAGACGGATCTGTATTCCAGTGGTAACACGCTAGACTGGTAATCCAGGTAATTATATATGTGTGTACTTACAGACGGATCTGTAGTCCAGTTGTAACACGCTAGACTGGCAATCCAGGTAATTAAATATGTGTGTACTTACAGACGGATCTGTATTCCAGTGGTAACACGCTAGACTGGTAATCCAGGTAATTATATATGTGTGTACTTACAGACGAATCTGTAGTCCAGTGGTAACACGCTAAATGGTAATCCAGTAATTATATATGTGTGTACTTACAGACGATCGGTAGTCCAGTGGTAACACGCCAGACTGGTAATCTAGGTTATTATATATATGTGTACTTACAGACGGACCTGTATTCCAGTGGTAACACGCTAGACTGGTAATCCAGGTAATTATATATGTATGTACTTACAGACGGACCTGTATTCGAGTGGTAACACGCTAGACTGGTGATCCATGTAATTATATGTGTGTGTACTTACAGACGGATCAGTAGTCCAGTGATAACACGCTAGACTGGTAATCCAGGTAATTATATATGTGTGTACTTACATACGGATCGGTAGTCCAGTGGTAACACGCTAGACTGATAATCCAGGTAATTATATATGTGTGTACTTACAGACGGATTGGTAGTCCAGTGGTAACACGCTAGACTGGTAATCCAGGTAATTATATATGTGTGTACTTACAGACGGACCTGTTTTCCAGTGGTAACACACTAGACTGGTAATCCAGGTAATTATATATGTGTGTACTTACAGACGGATCGGTAGTCCAGTGGTAACACGCTAGATTGGTAATCGAGGTAATTATATATGTGTGTACTTACAGACGGATCTGTATTCCAGTGGTAACACGCTAGACTGGTAATCCAGGTAATTATATATGTGTGTACTTACAGACGGACCTGTATTCCAGTGGTAACACGCTAGACTGGTAATCCAGGTAATTATATATGTGTGTACTTACAGACGGATCTGTATTCCAGTGGTAACACGCTAGACTGGTAATCCAGGTAATTATATATGTGTGTACTTACAGACGGATCTGTAGTCCAGTAGTAACACGCTAGACTGGTAATCCAGGTAATTATATATGTGTGTACTTACAGATGGATCTGTAGTCCAGTGTTAACACGCTAGACTGGTAATCCAGGTAAGTATATATGTGTGTACTTACAGACGGACCTGTAGTCCAGTGGTAACAAGCTAGACTGCTAATCCAGGTAATTATATATGTGTGTACTTACAGACGGATCTGTAGTCCAGTGGTAACACGCTAGACTGCTAATCCAGGTAATTATATATGTGTGTACTTACAGACAGATCTGTAGTCCAGTGGTAACAAGCTAGACTGGTAATCCAGGTAATTATATGTGTGTGTACTTACAGACGGATCTGTAGTCCAGTGGTAACACGCTAGACTGGTAATCCAGGTAATTATATATGTTTGTACTTACAGACGGATTTGTTGTCCAGTTGTAACACGCTAGACTGGTAATCCAGGTAATTATATGTGTGTGTACTTACAAACGGATCTGTAGTCCAGTGGTAATACGCTAGACTGGTAATCCAGGTAATTATATATGTGTGTACTTACAGATGGACCTGTATTCCAGTGGTAACACGCTATACTGGTAATCAAGGTAATTATAAATGTGTGTACTTACAGACGGATCGGTAGTCCAGTGGTAACACGCCAGACTGGTAATCTAGTTAATTATATATGTGTGTACTTACAGAGGGACCTGTATTCCAGTGGTAACACGCTAGACTGGTAATCCAGGTAATTATATATGTGTATACTTACAGATGGACATGTATTCCAGTGGTAAAACGCTAGACTGGTAATCCAGGTAATTATATATTTGTGTACTTACAGGATCTGTAGTCGAGTGGTAACACGCTAGACTGGTAATCCAGGTAATTATATGTGTGTGTACTTACAGACGGATCTGTAGTCCAGTAGTAACACGTTATACTGGTAATCCAGGTAATTATATATGTGTGTACTTACAGACGGATTTGTAGTCCAGTGGTAACACGCTAGACTGGTAATCCAGATAATCATATATGTGTGTACTTACAGACGTATCGGTAGTCCAGTGGTAACAAGCTAGACTGGTAATCCAGGTAATTATATATGTGTGTACTTACAGACGGACCTGTATTCCAGTGGTAACACGCTAGACTGGTAATCCAGGTAATTATATATGTGTGTACTTACAGACGGACCTGTATTCCAGTGGTAACACGCTAGACTGGTAATCCAGGTTATTATATATGTGTGTACTTACAGACGGATCTGTATTCCAGTGGTAACCCGCTAGACTGGTAATCCAGGTAATTATATATGTGTGTACTTACAGACGAATCTCTAGTCCAGTGGTAACACGCTATAATGGTAATCCAGGTAATTATATATGTGTGTACTTACAGACGGATCGGTAGTCCAGTGGTAACACGCCAGACTGGTAATCTAGATTATTATATATATGTGTACTTACAGACGGACCTGTATTCCAGTGGTAACACGCTAGACTGGTGATCCAGGTAATTATATATGTATATACTTACAGACGGACCTGTATTCGAGAGGTAACACGCTAGACTGGTGATCCATGTAATTATATATGTGTGTACTTACAGACGGATCTGTATTCCAGTGGTAACACGCTAGACTGGTAATCCAGGTAATTATATATGTGTGTACTTACAGACGGATCTGTAGTCCAGTGGTAACACGCTAGACTGGTAATCCAGGTAATTATATGTGTGTGTACTTACAGACGGATCGGTAGTCCAGTGGTAGCACGCTATACTGGTAATCCAGGTAATTATATATGTGTGTACTTACAGACGGATCTGTAGTCCAGTGGTAACAAGCTAGACTGGTAATCCAGGTAATTATATATGTGTGTACTTACAGACGGACCTGTATTCCATTGGTAACACGCTAGTCTGGTAATCCAGGTAATTATATATGTGTGTACTTACAGACGGACCTGTATTCCAGTGGTAAAACGCTAGACTGGTAATCCAGGTAATTATATATTTGTGTACTTACAGGATCTGTAGTCGAGTGGTAACACGCTAGACTGGTAATCCAGGTAATTATATGTGTGTGTACTTACAGACGGATCTGTAGTCCAGTAGTAACACGTTATACTGGTAATCCAGGTAATTATATATGTGTGTACTTACAGACGGATTTGTAGTCCAGTGGTAACACGCTAGACTGGTAATCCAGATAATCATATATGTGTGTACTTACAGACGGATCGGTAGTCCAATGGTAGCACGCTATACTGGTAATCCAGGTAATTATATATGTGTGTACTTACAGACGAATCTGTAGTCCAGTGGTAACACGCTAGACTGGTAACCCAGGTAATTATATATTTGTGTACTTACAGACGGATCTGTATTCCAGTGGTAACACGCTAGACTCGTAATCCAGGTAATTATATATGTGTGTACTTACAGACGTATCGGTAGTCCAGTGGTAACAAGCTAGACTGGTAATCCAGGTAATTATATATGTGTGTACTTACAGACGGACCTGTATTCCAGTGGTAACACGCTAGACTGGTAATCCAGGTAATTATATATGTGTGTACTTACAGACGGACCTGTATTCCAGTGGTAACACGCTAGACTGGTAATCCAGGTTATTATATATGTGTGTACTTACAGACGGATCTGTATTCCAGTGGTAACCCGCTAGACTGGTAATCCAGGTAATTATATATGTGTGTACTTACAGACGAATCTCTAGTCCAGTGGTAACACGCTATAATGGTAATCCAGGTAATTATATATGTGTGTACTTACAGACGGATCGGTAGTCCAGTGGTAACACGCCAGACTGGTAATCTAGATTATTATATATATGTGTACTTACAGACGGACCTGTATTCCAGTGGTAACACGCTAGACTGGTAATCCAGGTAATTATATATGTATATACTTACAGACGGACCTGTATTCGAGTGGTAACACGCTAGACTGGTGATCCATGTAATTATATATGTGTGTACTTACAGACGGATCTGTATTCCAGTGGTAACACGCTAGACTGGTAATCCAGGTAATTATATATGTGTGTACTTACAGACGGATCTGTAGTCCAGTGGTAACACGCTAGACTGGTAATCCAGGTAATTATATGTGTGTGTACTTACAGACGGATCGGTAGTCCAGTGGTAGCACGCTCTACTGGTAATCCAGGTAATTATATATGTGTGTACTTACAGACTGATCTGTAGTCCAGTGGTAACACGCTAGACTGGTAATCCAGGTAATTATAAATGTGTGTACTTACAGAAGGATCTGTATTCCAGTGGTAACACGCTAGACTGGTAATCCAGGTAATTATATATGTGTGTACCTACAGACGTATCGGTAGTCCAGTGGTAACAAGCTAGTCTGGTAATCCAGGTAATTATATATGTGTGTACTTACAGACGGACCTGTATTCCAGTGGTAACACGCTAGACTGGTAATCCAGGTTATTATATATGTGTGTACTTACAGACGGATCTGTAGTCCAGTGGTAACACGCTAGACTGGTAATCCAGGTAATTATATGTGTGTGTACTTACTAGCGGATCTGTAGTCCAGTGGTAACACGCTATACTGGTAATCCAGGTAATTATATATGTATGTACTTACAGACGGATCTGTATTCCAGTGGTAACACGCTAGACTGGTAATCCAGGTAATTATATATGTGTGTACTTACAGACGGATCTGTAGTCCAGTGGTAACAAGCTAGACTGGTAATCCAGGTAATTATATATGTGTGTACTTACAGACGGACCTGTATTCCATTGGTAACACGCTAGTCTGGTAATCCAGGTAATTATATATGTGTGTACTTACAGACGGACCTGTATTCCAGTGGTAAAACGCTAGACTGGTAATCCAGGTAATTATATATTTGTGTACTTACAGGATCATTAGTCGAGTGGTAACACACTAGACTGGTAATCCAGGTAATTATATGTGTGTGTACTTACAGACGGATCTGTAGTCCAGTAGTAACACGTTATACTGGTAATCCAGGTAATTATATATGTGTGTACTTACAGACGGATTTGTAGTCCAGTGGTAACACGCTAGACTGGTAATCCAGATAATCATATATGTGTGTACTTACAGACGGATCGGTAGTCCAATGATAGCACGCTATACTGGTAATCCAGGTAATTATATATGTGTGTACTTACAGACGAATCTGTAGTCCAGTAGTAACACGCTAGACTGGTAACCCAGGTAATTATATATTTGTGTACTTACAGACGGATCTGTATTCCAGTGGTAACACGCTAGACTGGTAATCCAGGTAATTATATGTGTGTGTACTGACAGACGGATCGGTAGTCCAGTGGTAAAACGCTAGACTGGTAATCCAGGTAATTATAAATGTGTGTACTTACAGACGGATCTGTATTCCAGTGGTAACACGCTAGACTGGTAATCCAGGTAATTATATATGTGTGTACTTACAGACGTATCGGTAGTCCAGTGGTAACAAGCTAGACTGGTAATCCAGGTAATTATATATGTGTTTACTTACAGACGGACCTGTATTCCAGTGGTAACACGCTAGACTGGTAATCCAGGTAATTATATATGTGTGTACTTACAGACGGACCTGCATTCCAGTGGTAACACGCTAGACTGGTAATCCAGGTTATTATATATGTGTGTCCTTACAGACTGATCTGTATTCCAGTGGTAACCCGCTAGACTGGTAATCTAGATTATTATATATATGTGTACTTACAGATGGACCTGTATTCCAGTGGTAACACGCTAGACTGGTAATCCAGGTAATTATATATGTATGTACTTACAGACGGACCTGTATTCGAGTGGTAACACGCTAGACTGGTGATCCATGTAATTATATGTGTGTGTACTTACAGACGGATCAGTAGTCCAGTGATAACACGCTAGACTGGTAATCCAGGTAATTATATATGTGTGTACTTACATACGGATCGGTAGTCCAGTGGTAACACGCTAGACTGATAATCCAGGTAATTATATATGTGTGTACTTACAGACGGATTGGTAGTCCAGTGGTAACACGCTAGACTGGTAATCCAGGTAATTATATATGTGTGTACTTACAGACGGATCTGTTGTCCAGTGGTAACACGCTAGACTGGTAATCCAGGTAATTATATATATGTGTACTTACAGACGGACCTGTATTCCAGTGGTAACACACTAGACTGGTAATCCAGGTAATTATATATGTGTGTATTTACAGACGGATCGGTAGTCCAGTGGTAACACGCTAGATTGGTAATCGAGGTAATTATATATGTGTGTACTTACAGACGGATCTGTATTCCAGTGGTAACACGCTAGACTGGTAATCCAGGTAATTATATATGTGTGTACTTACAGACGGACCTGTATTCCAGTGGTAACACGCTAGACTGGTAATCCAGGTAATTATATATGTGTGTACTTACAGACGGATCTGTATTCCAGTGGTAACACGCTAGACTGGTAATCCAGGTAATTATATATGTGTGTACTTACAGACGGATCTGTAGTCCAGTGGTAACACGCTAGACTGGTAATCCAGGTAATTATATATGTGTGTACTTACAGATGGATCTGTAGTCCAGTGTTAACACGCTAGACTGGTAATCCAGGTAATTATATATGTGTGTACTTACAGACGGACCTGTAGTCCAGTGGTAACAAGCTAGACTGCTAATCCAGGTAATTATATATGTGTGTACTTACAGACGGATCTGTAGTCCAGTGGTAACACGCTAGACTGGTAATCCAGGTAATTATATATGTGTGTACTTACAGACAGATCTGTAATCCAGTGGTAACAAGCTAGACTGGTAATCCAGGTAATTATATGTGTGTGTACTTACAGACGGATCTGTAGTCCAGTGGTAACACGCTAGACTGGTAATCCAGGTAATTATATATGTGTGTACTTACAGACGGACCTGTATTCCAGTGGTAACACGCTAGACTGGTAATCCAGGTAATTATATATGTGTGTACTTACAGACGGACCTGTATTCCAGTGGTAACACGCTAGACTGGTAATCCATGTAATTATATATGTGTGTACTTACAGACGGATCTGTAGTCCAGTGGTAACACCCTAGACTGGTAATCCAGGTAATTATATATGTGTGTACTTACAGACGGACCTGTATTCCAGTGGTAACACGCTAGACTGGTAATCAAGGTAATTATATATGTGTGTACTTACAGACGGATCGGTAGTCCAGTGATAACACTCTAGACTGGTAATCCAGGTAATTATATATGTGTGTACTTACATACGGATCGGTAGTCCAGTGGTAACACGCTAGACTGATAATCCAGGTAATTATATATGTGTGTACTTACAGACGGATCTGTAGTCCAGTGGTAACACGCTAGACTGGTAATCCAGGTAATTATATATTTGTGTACTTACAGACGGATCGGTAGTCCAGTGGTAACACGCTAGACTGGTAATCCAGGTAATTATATATGTGTGTACTTACAGACGGATCTGTAGTCCAGTGGTAACACGCTAGACTGGTAATCCAGGTAAATATATATGTGTGTACTTACAGACGGACCTGTATTCCAGTGGTAACACGCTAGACTGGTAATCCAGGTAATTATATATGTGTGTACTTACAGACGGATCTGTAGTCCAGTGGTAACACGCTAGACTGGTAATCGAGGTATTTATATATGTGTGTACTTACAGACGGATCTGTCTTCCAGTGGTAACACGCTAGACTGGTAATCCAGGTAATTATATATGTGTGTACTTACAGACGGACCTGTATTCTAGTGGTAACACGCTAGACTGGTAATCAAGGTAATTATATATGTGTGTACTTACAGATGGATCGGTAGTCCAGTGGTAACACGCTAGACTGGTAATCCAGGTAATTATATATGTGTGTACTTACAGACGGACCTGTATTCCAGTGGTAACACGCTAGACTGGTAATCCAGGTAATTATATATGTGTGTACTTACAGACGGATCGGTAGTCCAGTGTTAACACGCTAGACTGGTAATCTAGGTAATTATATGTGTGTGTACTTACAGACGGATCTGTAGTCCAGTGGTAACACGCTAGACTGGTAATCCAGGTAATTATATATGTGTGTACTTACAGACGGACCTGTATTCGAGTGGTAACACGCTAGACTGGTGATCCACGTAATTATATGTGTGTGTACTTACAGACGGATCTGTAGTCCAGTGGTAGCACGCTAGACTGGTAATCCAGGTAATTATATATGTGTGTACTTACAGACGGACCTGTATTCCAGTGGTAACACGCTAGAATTGTAATCAAGGTAATTATATATGTGTGTACTTACAGACGGATCGGTAGTTCAGTGGTAGCACGCTAGACTAGTAATCCAGGTATTTATATATGTGTGTACTTACAGACGGATCGGTAGTCCAGTGGTAACACGCTAGACTGATAATCCAGGTAATTATATATGTGTGTACTTACAGACGGATCGGTAGTCCAGTGGTATCACGCTAGACTGCTAATCCAGGTAATTATATATGTGTGTACTTACAGACGGATCTGTTGTCCAGTGGTAACATGCTAGACTGCTAATCCAGGTAATTATATATGTGTGTACCTACAGACAGATCTGTCGTCCAGTGGTAACACGCTAGACTGGTAATCCAGGTAATTATATATGTGTGTACTTACAGACTGATCGGTAGTCCAGTGGTAACACGCTTGACTGGTAATCCAGGTAATTATATATATGTGTACTTACAGACGGCCCTGTTTTCCAGTGGTAACACGCTAGACTGGTAATCCAGGTAATTATATATGTGTGTACTTACAGACGGATCTGTAGTCCAGTGGTAACACGCTAGACTGGTAATCCAGGTAATTATATTTGTGTGTACTTTCAGACGGATCTGTAGTCCAGTGGTAACACGCTAGACTGATAATCCACGTAATTATATATGTGTGTACTTACAGACGGATCTGTAGTCCAGTGGTAACACGCTAGACTGGTAATCCAGGTAATTATATATGTGTGTACTTACAGACGGATCTGTATTCCAGTGGTAACACACTAGACTGGTAATCCAGGTAATTATATGTGTGTGTACTTACAGACGGATCGGTAGTCCAGTGGTAGCACGCTAGACTGGTAATCCAGGTAATTATATATGTGTGTACTTACAGACGGATCTGTATTCCAGTGGTAACACGCTAGACTGGTAATCCAGGTAATTATATATGAGTGTACTTACAGACGGATCTGTAGTCCAGTGGTAACACGCTAGACTGGTAATCCAGGTAATTATATATGTGTTTACTTACAGACGGATCTGTAGTCCAGTGGTAACACGCTAGAATGGTAATACAGGTAATTAAATATTTGTGTACTTACAGACGGACCTGTATTCCAGTGGTAACAAACTAGACTGGTAGTCCAGGTAATTATATATGTGTGTACTTACAGACGGACCTGTATTCCATTGGTAACACGCTAGTCTGGTAATCCAGGTAATTATATATGTGTGTACTTACAGACGGACCTGTATTCCAGTGGTAAAACGCTAGACTGGTAATCCAGGTAATTATATATTTGTGTACTTACAGGATCTGTAGTCGAGTGGTAACACGCTAGACTGGTAATCCAGGTAATTATATGTGTGTGTACTTACAGACGGATCTGTAGTCCAGTAGTAACACGTTATACTGGTAATCCAGGTAACTATATATGTGTGTACTTACAGACGGATTTGTAGTCCAGTGGTAACACGCTAGACTGGTAATCCAGATAATCATATATGTGTGTACTTACAGACGGATCGGTAGTCCAATGGTAGCACGCTATACTGGTAATCCAGGTAATTATATATGTGTGTACTTACAGACGAATCTGTAGTCCAGTGGTAACACGCTAGACTGGTAACCCAGGTAATTATATATTTGTGTACTTACAGACGGATCTGTATTCCAGTGGTAACACGCTAGACTCGTAATCCAGGTAATTATATATGTGTGTACTTACAGACGTATCGGTAGTCCAGTGGTAACAAGCTAGACTGGTAATCCAGGTAATTATATATGTGTGTACTTACAGACGGACCTGTATTCCAGTGGTAACACGCTAGACTGGTAATCCAGGTAATTATATATGTGTGTACTTACAGACGGACCTGTATTCCAGTGGTAACACGCTAGACTGGTAATCCAGGTTATTATATATGTGTGTACTTACAGACGGATCTGTATTCCAGTGGTAACCCTCTAGACTGGTAATCCAGGTAATTATATATGTGTGTACTTACAGACGAATCTCTAGTCCAGTGGTAACACGCTATAATGGTAATCCAGGTAATTATATATGTGTGTACTTACAGACGGATCGGTAGTCCAGTGGTAACACGCCAGACTGGTAATCTAGATTATTATATATATGTGTACTTACAGACGGACCTGTATTCCAGTGGTAACACGCTAGACTGGTAATACAGGTAATTATATATGTATATACTTACAGACGGACCTGTATTCGAGTGGTAACACGCTAGACTGGTGATCCATTTAATTATATATGTGTGTACTTACAGACGGATCTGTATTCCAGTGGTAACACGCTAGACTGGTAATCCAGGTAATTATATATGTGTGTACTTACAGACGGATCTGTAGTCCAGTGGTAACACGCTAGACTGGTAATCCAGGTAATTATATGTGTGTGTACTTACAGACGGATCGGTAGTCCAGTGGTAGCACGCTATACTGGTAATCCAGGTAATTATATATGTGTGTACTTACAGACTGATCTGTAGTCCAGTGGTAACACGCTAGACTGGTAATCCAGGTAATTATAAATGTGTGTACTTACAGAAGGATCTGTATTCCAGTGGTAACACGCTAGACTGGTAATCCAGGTAATTATATATGTGTGTACCTACAGACGTATCGGTAGTCCAGTGGTAACAAGCTAGTCTGGTAATCCAGGTAATTATATATGTGTGTACTTACAGACGGACCTGTATTCCAGTGGTAACACGCTAGACTGGTAATCCAGGTTATTATATATGTGTGTACTTACAGACGGATCTGTAGTCCAGTGGTAACACGCTAGACTGGTAATCCAGGTAATTATATGTGTGTGTACTTACTAGCGGATCTGTAGTCCAGTGGTAACACGCTGTACTGGTAATCCAGGTAATTATATATGTATGTACTTACAGACGGATCTGTATTCCAGTGGTAACACGCTAGACTGGTAATCCAGGTAATTATATATGTGTGTACTTACAGACGGATCTGTAGTCCAGTGGTAACAAGCTAGACTGGTAATCCAGGTAATTATATATGTGTGTACTTACAGACGGACCTGTATTCCATTGGTAACACGCTAGTCTGGTAATCCAGGTAATTATATATGTGTGTACTTACAGACGGACCTGTATTCCAGTGGTAAAACGCTAGACTGGTAATCCAGGTAATTATATATTTGTGTACTTACAGGATCTGTAGTCGAGTGGTAACACACTAGACTGGTAATCCAGGTAATTATATGTGTGTGTACTTACAGACGGATCTGTAGTCCAGTAGTAACACGTTATACTGGTAATCCAGGTAATTATATATGTGTGTACTTACAGACGGATTTGTAGTCCAGTGGTAACACGCTAGACTGGTAATCCAGATAATCATATATGTGTGTACTTACAGACGGATCGGTATTCCAATGATAGCACGCTATACTGGTAATCCAGGTAATTATATATGTGTGTACTTACAGACGAATCTGTATTCCAGTGGTAACACGCTAGACTGGTAATCCAGGTAATTATATGTGTGTGTACTGACAGACGGATCGGTAGTCCAGTGGTAAAACGCTAGACTGGTAATCCAGGTAATTATAAATGTGTGTACTTACAGACGGATCTGTATTCCAGTGGTAACACGCTAGACTGGTAATCCAGGTAATTATATATGTGTGTACTTACAGACGTATCGGTAGTCCAGTGGTAACAAGCTAGACTGGTAATCCAGGTTTTTATATATGTGTTTACTTACAGACGGACCTGTATTCCAGTGGTAACACGCTAGACTGGTAATCCAGGTAATTATATATGTGTGTACTTACAGACGGACCTGCATTCCAGTGGTAACACGCTAGACTGGTAATCCAGGTTATTATATATGTGTGTACTTACAGACTGATCTGTATTCCAGTGGTAACCCGCTAGACTGGTAATCTAGATTATTATATATATGTGTACTTACAGACGGACCTGTATTCCAGTGGTAACACGCTAGACTGGTAATCCAGGTAATTATATATGTATGTACTTACAGACGGACCTGTATTCGAGTGGTAACACGCTAGACTGGTGATCCATGTAATTATATGTGTGTGTACTTACAGACGGATCAGTAGTCCAGTGATAACACGCTAGACTGGTAATCCAGGTAATTATATATGTGTGTACTTACATACGGATCGGTAGTCCAGTGGTAACACGCTAGACTGATAATCCAGGTAATTATATATGTGTGTACTTACAGTCGGATTGGTAGTCCAGTGGTAACACGCTAGACTGGTAATCCAGGTAATTATATATGTGTGTACTTACAGACGGATCTGTTGTCCAGTGGTAACACGCTAGACTGGTAATCCAGGTAATTATATATATGTGTACTTACAGACGGACCTGTATTCCAGTGGTAACACACTAGACTGGTAATCCAGGTAATTATATATGTGTGTATTTACAGACGGATCGGTAGTCCAGTGGTAACACGCTAGACTGGTAATCCAGGTAATTATATATGTGTGTACTTACAGACGGATCTGTAGTCCAGTGTTAACACGGTACTCTGGTAATCCAGGTAATTATATATGTGTGTACTTACAGACGGACCTGTATTCCAGTGGTAACACACTAGACTGGTAATCCAGGTAATTATATATGTGTGTACTTACAGACGGATCTGTAGTCCAGTGGTAACACGCTAGACTGGTAATCCAGGTAATTATATATGTGTGTACTTACAGATGGATCTGTAGTCCAGTGTTAATACGGTAGACTGGTAATCCAGGTAATTATATATGTGTGTACTTACAGACGGACCTGTAGTCCAGTGGTAACAAGCTAGACTGCTAATCCAGGTAATTATATATGTGTGTACTTACAGACGGATCTGTAGTCCAGTGGTAACACGCTAGACTGGTAATCCAGGTAATTATATATGTGTGTACTTACAGACAGATCTGTAATCCAGTGGTAACAAGCTAGACTGGTAATCCAGGTAATTATATGTGTGTGTACTTACAGACGGATCTGTAGTCCAGTGGTAACACGCTAGACTGGTAATCCAGGTAATTATATATGTGTGTACTTACAGACGGACCTGTATTCCAGTGGTAACACGCTAGACTGGTAATCCAGGTAATTATATATGTGTGTACTTACAGACGGACCTGTATTCGAGTGGTAACACGCTAGACTGGTGATCCATGTAATTATATTTGTGTGTACTTACAGACGGATCTGTAGTCCAGTGGTAACACCCTAGACTGGTTATCCAGGTAATTATATATGTGTGTACTTACAGACGGACCTGTATTCCAGTGGTAACACGCTAGACTGGTAATCAAGGTAATTATATATGTGTGTACTTACAGACGGATCGGTAGTCCAGTGATAACACTCTAGACTGGTAATCCAGGTAATTATATATGTGTGTACTTACATACGGATCGGTAGTCCAGTGGTGTAAACGCTAGACTGATAATCCAGGTAATTATATATGTGTGTACTTACAGACGGATCGGTAGTCCAGTGGTAACACGCTAGACTGGTAATCCAGGTAATTATATATTTGTGTACTTACAGACGGATTGGTAGTCCAGTGGTAACACGCTAGACTGGTAATCCAGGTAATTATATATGTGTGTACTTACAGACGGATCTGTTGTCCAGTGGTATCACGCTAGACTGGTAATCCAGGTAAATATATATGTGTGTACTTACAGACGGACCTGTATTCCAGTGGTAACTCACTAGACTGGTAATCCAGGTAATTATATATGTGTGTACTTACAGACGGATCGGTAGTCCAGTGGTAACACGCTAGACTGGTAATCGAGGTATTTATATATGTGTGTACTTACAGACGGATCTGTCTTCCAGTGGTAACACGCTAGACTGGTAATCCAGGTAATTATATATGTGTGTACTTACAGACGGACCTGTATTCCAGTGGTAACACGCTAGACTGGTAATCAAGGTAATTATATATGTGTGTCCTTACAGACGGATCGGTAGTCCAGTGGTAACACGCTAGACTGGTAATCCAGGTAATTATATGTGTGTGTACTTACAGACGGATCTGTAGTCCAGTGGTAACACGCTAGACTGGTAATCCAGGTAATTATATATGTGTGTACTTACAGACGGACCTGTATTCGAGTGGTAACACGCTAGACTGGTGATCCACGTAATTATATGTGTGTGTACTTACAGACGGATCTGTAGTCCAGTGGTAGCACGCTAGACTGGTAATCCAGGTAATTATATATGTGTGTACTTACAGACGGACCTGTATTCCAGTGGTAACACGCTAGAATTGTAATCAAGGTAATTATATATGTGTGTACTTACAGACGGATCGGTAGTCCAGTGGTAGCACGCTAGACTAGTAATCCAGGTATTTATATATGTGTGTACTTACAGACGGATCGGTAGTCCAGTGGTAACACGCTAGACTGATAATCCAGGTAATTATATATGTGTGTACTTACAGACGGATCGGTAGTCCAGTGGTATCACGCTAGACTGCTAATCCAGGTAATTATATATGTGTGTACTTACAGACGGATCTGTTGTCCAGTGGTAACATGCTAGACTGCTAATCCAGGTAATTATATATGTGTGTACCTACAGACAGATCTGTCGTCCAGTGGTAACACGCTAGACTGGTAATCCAGGTAATTATATATGTGTGTACTTACAGACTGATCGGTAGTCCAGTGGTAACACGCTTGACTGGTAATCCAGGTAATTATATATATGTGTACTTACAGACGGCCCTGTTTTCCAGTGGTAACACGCTAGACTGGTAATCCAGGTAATTATATATGTGTGTACTTACAGACGGATCTGTAGTCCAGTGGTAACACGCTAGACTGGTATTCCAGGTAATTATATTTGTGTGTACTTTCAGACGGATCTGTAGTCCAGTGGTAACACGCTAGACTGATAATCCACGTAATTATATATGTGTGTACTTACAGACGGATCTGTAGTCCAGTGGTAACACGCTAGACTGGTAATCCAGGTAATTATATATGTGTGTACTTACAGACGGATCTGTATTCCAGTGGTAACACACTAGACTGGTAATCCAGGTAATTATATGTGTGTGTACTTACAGACGGATCGGTAGTCCAGTGGTAGCACGCTAGACTGGTAATCCAGGTAATTATATATGTGTGTACTTACAGACGGATCTGTATTCCAGTGGTAACACGCTAGACTGGTAATCCAGGTAATTATATATGTGTTTACTTACAGACGGATCTGTAGTCCAGTGGTAACACGCTAGACTGGTAATACAGGTAATTAAATATTTGTGTACTTACAGACGGACCTGTATTCCAGTGGTAACAAACTAGACTGGTAGTCCAGGTAATTATATATGTGTGTACTTACAGACGGATCTGTAGTCCAGTGGTAACACGCTAGACTGGTAAACCAGGTAATTATATGTGTGTGTACTTACAGACGGATCTGTACTCCAGTGGTAACACGCTAGACTGGTAATCCAGGTAATTATATATGTGTGTATTACAGACGGACCTGTATTCCAGTGGTAACACGCTAGAATGGTAATCCAGGTAATTATATATGTGTGTACTTACAGATGGATCGGTAGTCCAGTGGTAACACGCTAGACTGGTAATCCAGTTAATTATATATGTGTGTACTTACAGACGGACCTGTATTCCAGTGGTAACACGCTAGACTGGTAATCCAGGTAATTATATATGTGTGTACTTACAGACGGACCTGTATTCCAGTGGTAACACGCTAGACTGGTAATACAGGTAATTATATATGTGTGTACTTACAGACGGATCTGTAGTCCAGTGGTAACACGCTAGACTGGTAATCCAGGTAATTATATGTGTGTGTACTTACAGATGGATCTGTAGTCCAGTAGTAACACGTTATACTGGTAATCCAGGTAATTATATATGTGTGTACTTACAGACGGACATATATTCCAGTGGTAACACGCTAGTCTGGTAATCCAGGTAATTATATATGTGTGTACTTAAAGACTGATCTGTAGTCCAGTGGTAACACGCTAGACTGGTAATCCAGGTAATAATATGTGTGTGTACTTACAGACGGATCTGTAGTCCAGTAGTAACACGTTATACTGGTAATCCAGGTAATTATATATGTGTGTACTTACAGACGGATTTGTAGTCCAGTGGTAACACGCTAGACTGGTAATCCAGGTATTTATATATGTGTGTACTTACAGACGGATCGGTAGTCCAGTGGTAGCATGCTATACTGGTAATCCAGGTAATTATATATGTGTATACTTACAGACGGACCTGTAGTCCAGTGGTAACACACTAGACTGGTAATCCAGGTAATTATATGTGTGTGTACTTACACACGGATCTGTAGTCCAGTTGTAACACGCTAGACTGGTAATCCAGGTAATTATATATGTGTGTACTTACGGACGGATCTGTATTCCAGTGGTAACACGCTAGACTGGTAATCCAGGTAATTATATGTGTGAGTACTTACAGACGGATCGGTAGTCCAGTGGTAGCACGCTAGACTGGTTATCCAGGTAATTATATAGGTGTGTACTTACAGACGGATCTGTATTCCAGTGGTAACACGCTAGACTGGTAATCCAGGTAATTATATATTTGTGTACTTACAGACGGATCTGTAGTCCAGTGGTAACACGCTTGACTGGTAATCCAGGTAATTATATATGTGTGTACTTACAGACGGATCTGTATTCCAGTGGTAACACGCTAGACTGGTAATCCAGGTAATTAAATATGTGTGTTCTTACAGATGGATCTGTAGTCCACTGTTAACACGCTAGACTGGTAATCCAGGTAATTGTATATGTGTTTACTTACAGACAGATATGTAGTCCATTGGTAACAAGCTAGACTGCTAATCCAGGTAATTATATATGTGTGTACATACAGACGGATCTGTAGTCCAGTGTTAACACGCTAGACTGGTAATACAGGTAATTAAATATGTGTGTACTTACAGACGGACGTCTATTCCAGTGATAACAAACTAGACTGGTAATCCAGGTAATTATATATGTGTGTACTTACAGACGGATCTGTAGTCCAGTGTTAACACGCTAGAATGGTAATCCAGGTAATTATTTGTGTGTGTACTTACAGACGGATGTGTAGTCCAGTGGTAACACGCTAGACTGGTAATAGAGGTAATTATATATATGTGTACTTACAGACGGATCTGTATTCCAGTGGTAACACGCTAGACTGGTAATCCAGGTAATTATATGTGTGTGTACTTACAGACGGATCGGTAGTCCAGTGGTAGCACGCTAGACTGGTAATCCAGGTAATTATATATGTGTGTACTTACAGACGGATCGTTAGTCCAGTGGTAACAAGCTAGACTGGTAATCCAGGTAATTATATATGTGTGTACTTACAGACGGACCTGTTTTCCAGTGGTAACACGCTAGACTGGTAATCCAGGTAATTATATATATGTCTACTTACAGACGGATCGGTAGTCCAGTGGTAACACGCTAGACTGGTAATCCAGGTAATTATATATGTGTGTACTTACAGACGGATCGGTATTCCAGTGGTAACACGCTAGACTGGTAATCCAGGTAATTATAGGTGTGTGTACTTACAGACGGACCTGTGTTCCAGTGGTAACACGCTAGACTGGTAATCTAGGTAATTATATATGTGTGTACTTACAGACGGATCGTTAGTCCAGTGGTAACACGCTAGACTGGTAATCCAGGTAATTATATATGTGTGTACTTACAGACGGACCCGTAGTCCAGTGGTAACACGTTAGACTGGTAATCCAGGTAATTATATATGTGTGTACTTACAGACGGATCTGTAGTCCAGTGGTAACACGCTAGACTGGTAATCCAGGTAATTATATATGTTTGTAATTACAGACGGATCGGTAGTCCAGTGGTAACACGCTAGACTGGCAATCCAGGTAATTATATATGTGTGTACTTACAGACCGACCCGTAGTCCAGTGGTAACACGCTAGACTGGTAATCCAGGTAATTATATATTTGTGTATTTACAGACGGATCTGTAGTCCAGTGGTAACACGTTATACTGGTAATTCAGGTAATTATATATGTGTGTACTTACAGACGGATCTGTATTCCAGTGCTAACACGCAAGACTGGTAATCCAGGTAATTATATATGTGTGTACTTACAGACGGATCTGTATTCCAGTGGTAACACGCAAGACTGGTAATCCAGGTAATTATATAGTTTGTACTTATTTGCTGACTGATGTACATTTATTGGAGAAAATATCGGGTGTGTCTGTGTGTTTTACGTTTATTTATCGTCGCTACCGGTTGCCCATATGAGCGACGCCTCCTAATTTATTAAAGGAACGAATCGCGAATTAATCGTTCGTTCGTTCGTTCGTTCGTTCGATCGTTCGTTCGTTCGTTCGTTCGTTCGTTCGTTCGTTCGTTCGTTCGTTCGTTCGTTCGTTCGTTCGTTCGTTCGTTCGTTCGTTCGTTCGTTCGTTCGTTCGTTCGTTCGTTCGTTCGTTCGTTCGTTCGTTCGTTCGTTCGTCGTTCATTCTGAAGGAAACTACATGTCTACATCCACGCGAGGGGTTTGTCATTGCAGACAGACAGACAGACAGACAGACAGACACAGACAGACAGACAGACAGACACAGACAGACAGACAGACACAGACAGACAGACAGACACAGACAGACAGACAGAACAGACAGACAGACAGAACAGACAGACAGACAGACACAGACAGACAGACAGACACAGACAGACAGACAGAACAGACAGACAGACACAGACAGACAGACACAGACAGACAGACAGACACAGACAGACAGACAGACACAGACAGACAGACAGACAGACAGACAGACAGACACAGACAGACAGACAGACAGAGACAGACAGACAGACAGACAGACAGATGAACGAACGAACGAACGAACGACGAACGAACGAACGAACGAACGAACGAACGAACGAACGAACGAACGAACGAACGAACGAACGAACGAACGAACGAACGAACGAACGAACGAACGAACGAACGAACGAACGAACGAACGAACGAACGAACGAACGAACGAACGAACGAACGAACGAACGAACGAATGAACGAACGAACGAACGAACGAACGAACGATGGACGAACGAACGAACGAACGAACGGACGAACTAACGAATGAACGATTAATTCGCGATTCGTTCCATTAATAAAGTAGGAAAGTCGTCCTACGACTTATTCATAGAGTTTGCTAGCTTGATTCTAAATCCAATGAAAGTCGTCCTACGACTCATTCATAGAGTTTGCTAGCTTGATTCTAAATCCAAGGAAAGTCGTCCCACGACTTACTCATAGAGTTTGCTAGCTTGATTCTAAATCCAAGGAATGTCGTCCTATGACTTATTCATAGAGCTTGCTAGCTTGATTCTAAATCCAAGGAAAGTCGTCCTACGACTTATTCATAGAATTTTCTAGCTTGATTCTAAATCCAATGAAAGTCGTCCTACGACTTATTCATAGAGTTTGCTAGCTTGATTCTAAATCCAAGGAAAGTCGTCCCACGACTTATTCATAGAGTTTGCTAGCTTGATTCTAAATCCAAGGAATGTCGTCCCACGACTTATTCATAGAGTTTGCTAGCTTGATTCTAAATCCAAGGACAGTCGTCCCACAACTTATTCATAGAGTTTGCTTGCTTGATTCTAAATCCAAGGAAAGTCGTCCTATGACTTATTCATAGAGTTTGCTAGCTTGATTCTAAATCCAATGAAAGTCGTCCCACGACTTATTCATAGAGTTTGCTAGCTTGATTCTAAATCCAAGGAAAGTCGTCCCACGACTTATTCATAGAGTTTGCTAGCTTGATTCTAAATCCAAGGAAAGTCGTCCTACGACTTATTCATAGAGTTTGCTAGCTTGATTCTAAATCCAAGGAAAGTCGTCCCACGACTTATTCATAGAGTTTGCTAGCTTGATTCTAAATCCAATGAAAGTCGTCCTACGACTTATTCATAGAGTTTGCTAGCTTGATTCTAAATCCAAGGAAAGTCGTCCCACGACTTATTCATAGAGTTTGCTAGCTTGATTCTAAATCCAATGAAAGTCGTCCTACGACTTATTCATAGAGTTTGCTAGCTTGATTCTAAATCCAAGGAAAGTCGTCCCACGACTTATTCATAGAGTTTGCTAGCTTGATTCTAAATCCAAGGAATGTCGTCCCACGACTTATTCATTGAGTTTGCTAGCTTGATTCTAAATCCAAGGAAAGTCGTCCTATGACTTATTCATAGAGTTTGCTAGCTTGATTCTAAATCCAAGGAAAGTCGTCCCACGACTTATTCATAGAGTTTGCTAGCTTGATTCTAAATCCAATGAAAGTCGTCCTATGACTTATTCATAGAGTTTGCTAGCTTTATTCTAAATCCAATGAAAGTCGTCCCACGACTTATTCATAGAGTTTGCTAGCTTGATTCTAAATCCAAGGAAAGTCGTCCTATGACTTATTCATAGAGTTTGCTAGCTTGATTCTAAATCCAATAAAGTCGTCCCACGACTTATTCATAGAGTTTGCTAGCTTGATTCTAAATTCAAGGAAAGTCGTCCCACGACTTATTCATAGAGTTTGCTAGCTTGATTCTAAATCCAAGGAAAGTCGTCCTATGACTTATTCATAGAGTTTTCTAGCTTGATTCTAAATCCAAGGAAAGTCGTCCTATGTCTTATTCATAGAGTTTGCTAGCTTGATTCTAAATCCAAGGAAAGTCGTCCCACGACTTATTCATAGAGTTTGCTAGCTTGATTCTAAATCCAAGGAATGTCGTCCCACGACTTATTCATAGAGTTTGCTAGCTTGATTCTAAATCCAAGGACAGTCGTCCCACAACTTATTCATAGAGTTTGCTTGCTTGATTCTAAATCCAAGGAAAGTCGTCCTATGACTTATTCATAGAGTTTGCTAGCTTGATTCTAAATCCAATGAAAGTCGTCCCACGACTTATTCATAGAGTTTGCTAGCTTGATTCTAAATCCAAGGAAAGTCGTCCTACGACTTATTCATAGAGTTTGCTAGCTTGATTCTAAATCCAAGGAAAGTCGTCCCACGACTTATTCATAGAGTTTGCTAGCTTGATTCTAAATCCAAGGAAAGTCGTCCTACGACTTATTCATAGAGTTTGCTAGCTTGATTCTAAATCCAAGGAAAGTCGTCCTACGACTTATTCATAGAGTTTGCTAGCTTGATTCTAAATCCAAGGAAAGTCGTCCCACGACTTATTCATAGAGTTTGCTAGCTTGATTCTAAATCCAAGGAAAGTCGTCCTACGACTTATTCATAGAGTTTGCTAGCTTGATTCTAAATCCAAGGAAAGTCGTCCTACGACTTATTCATAGAGTTTGCTAGCTTGATTCTAAATCCAAGGAAAGTCGTCCCACGACTTATTCATAGAGTTTGCTAGCTTGATTCTAAATCCAAGGAAAGTCGTCCTACGACTTATTCATAGAGTTTGCTAGCTTGATTCTAAATCCAAGGAAAGTCGTCCTACGACTTATTCATAGAGTTTGCTAGCTTGATTCTAAATCCAAGGAAAGTCGTCCCACGACTTATTCATAGAGTTTG
>CM026402.1:73471723-73496928 GCA_014843695.1 Archivesica marissinica | reverse complement strand
ATGAAAGAGAAGGGTAAGCTGTTTGTGGCCGTTGTCCAGTCGATCTCGATCTCGGTCATCGCTGTTATGCGCTGGTGTCTGTGGTGAGTGGTAGCCGATTTCCAATACATGTCAGAAACTGCCAATGGTGTTGCTTATAGTTTGTGTTGGGGTTATTGAACGTTTCCTGTTCGTGATGGTTTCTGTCATGGGTGGGCAACGTTTACTAGTTCCATACATCATCATTGCTGAAACCGTTATTCAGTCTGTCTCGGACATCGTCATTGTTGATGCTCCCTTGTTTCTATGGTTACTGATAACCGTTATTCAGTATGTCTCGGACATCGTCATTGTTGATGCTCGCTTGTTTCTATGGTTACTGATAACCGTTATTCAATCTGTCTCGGACATCGTCATTGCTGATGCTCGCTTGTTTCTATGGTTACTGATAACCGTTAATCAATCTGTCTCGGACATCGTCATTGTTGATGCTCGCTTGTTTCTATGGTTACTGATAACCGTTATTCAGTATGTCTCGGACATCGTCATTGTTGATGCTCGCTTGTTTCTATGGTTACTGATAGCCGTTATTCAGTATGTCTCGGACATCGTCATTGTTGATGCTCGCTTGTTTCTATGCTTACTGATAACCGTTATTCAGTATGTCTCGGATATCGTCATTGTTGATGCTCGCTTGTTTCTATGGTTAATGATAACCGTTATTCAATCTGTCTCGGACATCGTCATTGCTGATGCTCGCTTGTTTCTATGGTTACTGATAACCGTTATTCAATCTGTCTCGGACATCGTCATTGTTGATGCTCGCTTGTTTCTATGGTTACTGATAACCGTTATTCATTATGTCTCGGACATCGTCATTGCTGATGCTCGCTTGTTTCTATGGTTACTGATAACCGTTATTCAATCTGTCTCGGACATCTTTATTGCTGATGCTCGCTTGTTTCTTTGGTTAATGATAACCGTTATTCAATCTGTCTCGGACATCGTCATTGTTGATGCTCGTTTGTTTCTTTGGTTAATGATAACCGTTATTCAATCTGTCTCGGACATCGGACATGGGAATGTAAACGTATACATCAGAATGCACTTGTGCGGGACAAGAGTGGTCAGAATTAGTCCAACACGTCAACCGTATGATCTTAAATTTAGGTGTATTTAACGTCGCTACCGGTTGCCCATTTGAGCGACGGGCAGTTTACCTAACAACATCTTTCCTGGGCATGCTCAAGCGGTTAACCAGTACTTGTTGCATCAACCTCTGTAAGAAACTGCCAACCTTTTCATTTAAATGAAACACGGTTTGAGCGGGGCTCGAACCCGTGACCATCAGTGATGATTAGAGGTTACAGTGGTAGACAAGTCAGTGACCTTAACCACTCGACCACGGAAGCGGTTCGTTATCATACCTTATATATGTCAGGGGAGGTAACTAAAGCCTAAACTAAAGTGGGGCTACGTCAGAATATGTCATCAGAAACGAGGCTATCTGACTTGGGTGGAATATCCTTGTCCCACATCAGTGCATATGGAGGATAGTCTTACATCATTCCCGGTTAACACATATAATATGTGGATCGCAATACTAGGATAAATAGAATATTAGGTTACTGTCTTATACATTGTACTGTATTAGTGTCGCCTCAGACAAATTACAAGGCTCGGCAGAATCTCGCCTTTTATGTGTTATCCAACTCGCCTAATAAATTAACATATAGAAGACATTTGGCTGATGGCTTTACAAAATACCTCCCTGTAAAATAACCTCTGCATTCCAGTGGTACTGGATAGCATCCTCCAGCTATCAATACTATATTTCCTGTATGGGCTGTTGTTATTAACCTCTGCATTCCAGATAGCATCCTCCAGCTATCAATACTATATTTCCTGTATGGGTTGTTGTTATTAACCTCTGCATTCCAGTGGTACTGGATAGCATCCTCCAGCTATCAATACTATATTTCCTGTATGGGTTGTTGTTATTAACCTCTGCATTCCAGTGGTACTGGATAGCATCCTCCAGCTATCAATATTATATGTCCTGTATGGGTTGTTGTTATTAACCTCTGCATTCCAGATAGCATCCTCCAGCTATCAATATTATATGTCCTGTATGGGTTGTTGTTATTAACCTCTGCATTCCAGATAGCATCCTCCAGCTATCAATACTATGTGTCTTGTATGGGTTGTTGTTATTAACCTCTGCATTCCAGATAGCATCCTCCAGCTACCAATACTATATTTCTTGTATGGGTTGTTGTTATTAACACTACAAATCCATACAATTCCAATGTAAAATTGTTGAACGTTGTGCATATTTACATCCATTTTACAGGAGAGCAAAATTCAAAATCTGTAGACGTGGTTTATTGCAGATTTAACAACGGTAGATTTGTTCTGTGTTTATAGGAACACAATATCATGTCATGTTACAATTATTTTTATCACATAACTTTGATGTGTAATACAGTCGTCTCATAAATTAGTGGATGACCACACGTTTAATAACACATGAAAGGATGCTGATTGGTTGTATCTTGCTGACAGCTTGCAAAATACATTACATGTTGTTTGTATTCAAGCTTTATATGTTGAAAATCAATTGATAAAAATCAATAAAATGCTAAATATGAACTAGCAGAATACAGTGATAAAAAATATTATGGCGATTATTTTCATGTAGTTGCTTGATTACCAGGGACTATTTACTACGGCGTACGGATGCAACTTAATGTAATAAGGCTCAAAAATATACTGACAAACAGAAGCGTATTTCATCCATCAAATTTATGATTGCTGCAATGTGATAACAATGGTGGTGATTTCATTATAGGCTCGCTTAATAGCAAAATTGCAAACCGAGTTACGTAATATATGGTATGAAATAAGCACTCATATAAGATCGTATATGTATACAAGTATGATTGCTTCAGGACTACCCCGCTAGGTGTGGTCAGTCTTATTGGTGCATCAATAGCAGGAACGGAGGACGTGGCGGACGTGTTTGCGAAGCTAGGTGTGTTTATTGCTGCCGTGACTGTCGGCATCATCTTCCAGCAACTTGTTCTCATGACTGGCATATACTTTGTATTTACCCGACGCAATCCCTTCCAACATCTCATCAGTATCACGAGACCTTGGATGATAGCATTCGCGTCAACAACAACGTAAGTTAACCAATGAGAGACATCGTTGCTTTTTCTATTACCTCCCTTGGCAGATAAAGACCGATTTATCCCGAAATGTATATATACTGAGTCAAAAAAGAAATGATATCTGGTGTTTATGTGTCTATAATTTCAACATTTATTAAGAAAATTCTTTGAAAATTCATAAGATGATAGTCCAACATGTTTGAAAGAGGGGCACATAAAGCATAATGAGCCTCCGAAACTGTCTGCTGCGTGATGACGTAATTCGTCGGACAGGGGTCTAATGGAGTTTTCACACAGACGTCAATACCGAGTATGGGCACCATTTGCGTCTCTCACTGCAATGCACCGCCGTCGCATCGAACGGAAGAGTGTCTGAATCTCTTGCTGGTCAATATTTGTCCACTCCTGACGCAAAACATCCCTCAGTTGGTTTAACGTTACCGGCTGACGTCGTCTGACGCGGCGGTCTAACGTATCCCACAAATGTTCTATGGGTGACAAGTCTGGTGACAAAGCAGGCCACGGCAGGGTTTCAATATTGTTCTGCTCCAATAATGTGGTGGAAATCCGAGCAGTATGACACCTGGCGTTGTCCTGTTGGAACAGTGTGACGTTTCTGTTGGCGTTAAAGAACGGCACAACAACTGGCGCAAGGATCTCATCACAGTACCGCTGGGCGTTTAGGTTCCCGTCCACCACTAACAGTTCAGTGCGACTGCCGAAGGTGATACCGCCCCACGCCATAACGCTTCCGCCCCCGAACAGATCGACCTGACGTACACATGCGTCGGCGTAACGTTCACCGCGTCTGCGATATACCCGCTCTCTGCCATCCGCTCGACGCAAACAGAACCGCGATTCATCGCTAAACATCACCGAATTCCACTGTAACCGAGTCCAGCGAGCACGTTCCGTCGTCCATTCCCGCCGTACGTCACGGTGACGTCGTGTCAGGATGGGTCCAACGTATGGCCGATAGGCACGAATGCCACGTTCACCGAGCCGGTTCCTGACTGTTTGTGCACTGATGCGATTGTTGGTCATCCCAGGAGTAACGGCAGCTGTGTGCGTAGCAGGTAGGAACAGGTCACGTAAATGTGACGTCCGAATGTGACGGTCCTGTTCACTCGTCGTCACACGTGGTCGACCAGATCTTGGATGGTCGTCCACCGATCCATGTGTTCGATAACGTCGAATTAGACGTGTTATCGTGATCCGCGTAACCCCCGAGTCGATTTGCGACGTCACGCTGACGTAAACCGCCACCAATCATGCCAATGGCACGCATTCTCTGATTGCGGTTTAGCCTAGGCATTTTGTTAGAGGTAACAATGGGTATGTAAGGTGTTTTTCCTCGATGATAATGCAATACCAGTACAATAAACCGGTATTCCGATTTGTACATGTGTAGGAAGTTGTCTTTGTTGAGGAGCACGTGCAAATCAGAAATTCGGCGTTCCAGGATTATCGGGTGTTTATTTACCTGTGTTTATGGTTGGCTGACGTTGCAATAAGATACCCGGTACTGATACGTAATAATATATTAAACCTTTCTATGGTTTTATCCGTTTTACGTCATTTTTAGTTTGGTATCTTTTCTTTTTTGACTCAGTATGCAATAATAATATTTGATTGCAAATCAATAGTAAACATGCGATAAGATACAATATATAGTACATGTATATATGAACATGCAAGTGGTTTGGGCTACACGTCTTAGCAACAACAACGGTCCGAACCGTATATCATGTAGAACAAGTTTCGTCATTGGCGTCAATATCCGTAGCTTATCGATACCTGCTATCATTGACTGACCACTACATCACATGTACGCAACAGCTCATAATTCTACATTAAATTACATAGTAAACTGTTTGTAATCTCTAAATAACGTCTTCATTGTTAAACTTATCAAATTAGTCCTCGTATCGGTGTTGCTGAAGCAATCGAACGACCACAGGACGAATAACTTGGTTTACAAACCCTCTTGTGTTTAAATTCCCATTAATAACCACCAGGTCAGTTCTAAAAGTGTGGTTTATCGCTGCCCTAACCATCACACCACCCACACCAAAACGGTTGTGCTCCAGCACATAATTGCGTACCGTTCAGTACGTGGACGGTAAACGCGAACACGTTCGTCGGCAAAGGAAACATTAAAGCGAGATTCGTCACTAAAGACAACATCACGCCAACGTCTTCCGCAGTTACTCTGTAAAATACTGCAATCAACCAATTCACAATAGAGTTAATCCACTTATATAATACGTCGCCAAATATCTTGATAATCAGTGACGAGACATTAATGGTCAGTCGTCACGCACCCGTTGGCACCCACCTTTACACTATGTTTATCTATCGTTCTGTACGTGAGTATCGTTGCGTTTTCTTACATTCTCAGTGCTGTAGCTATTCCGGAGATGTTGACATCGTGTGAAGACAAGAACAATATGGACACGAGAATCACCAGATTCGTCATACCATTCAGCGTAACCATCAACCGTAGCGGCAGCGCTCTGTATATAGCTGGGGCTACAGTGTTCGTAGCCAATCTCACAGGCACCGAACTCAACATTGTCGATCTTCTATTGATATGGTACATCAACATTTTTAAAACATTATCCCAATAGTGTTCGTAATCTGATTTACTTTCTACCATAAATTTATTCAATCGCTCTAGGTATGCACTAGTGGTAGCGCCTTCGATTCAGATTCGAAAAGTCCGGAGTTCGTGCCCAGCTATAGCCGTTACTAATTCGCCCTTATGCAAGTCATTTAAATTACACATTACATCTTCTTGGCGATGGATTCCACCATGAAATTCAGTCTCGATAACGATGTATCTATTGTTGTAAAAACTTGTTTCGCAATCGAGCTAATATAAGTTTGTATAAATTAAGTGTATATTTATCGTCGACCCCCACATTTAGGTGCACGTCTCTAGAAATGTGTTAGTTATTTTCTGGGAGAATATTGCATGCAAACTGAAGAAGATTCCCGTCCCAACAGTCAAATGTATTTTTAATCATGCATATTATCATATTCCAGCAGGAATACATCGGAAGTTTGCATATTTGTTGTTTTTTCAACGTTATTTATTTTACAACGATTACATGTGGTATATAGGACACTTCAAGTTTACCATTCAGACGGATGTAGAGTACCCCTCACCGCTGTAGGTTCGAATCCCACTGAGTTTGACGACTTCTCGTGTATAAGACGATTGATACAATTTTGAAAACTACAATAGCGGGAAATGTTTATTGTAATTAAATGTGTGCAGTTTTACACATATGATTGTGTATATATAATGAATAAACAAAGTTTCTGACTTCACCAAAAAAAAGAAAAAAAAAGTTTGTCGACTTATTTCGTGCGAGGAAGCTATCCAGTTGGCTTGCGTAAGGTCAGTGCTTCTACCCAGGCGCCCGCCCGTGCCTGATATACGTGTGGCGTCAGTGGTCCAATGGTAGATCGTCGGATTTGGAATCGAACGATCCGGGTTCGATACTCAGTCAGTCCACGTATGTAGTGTCATTGAGCAAGGCACCTCACACACATTGCTTAGTACTGGTTAACCGCTATGGTCGGCTTAGCATGCCCAGGAAAACATGTATAGGTCCCCGCAATGGGTTTGACATTAAGGGAACATACATGCATACTACTCAGAGGGAACACCGAGGTCTTCCTTCACCAATAATACTTTGCAGTTGGTTAGCTGCCATATGCCATTAACCCCTGAAAACAAAAACAAACTTTCTATGTTTATGTAATATTTACAGGTTGCTGGTTTCCGTGGCAGCGATGGCTATTCCGGCAATCCCCAGTGCCAGCATTATGACAACACTAATGGTGCTAACGTCCATGAACATCCCAGTAGATGACGTGGTCATGCTCATTGCCGTGGAGTGGTATCTGTGAGTCAAACAGCTTCATACATTTTATTCATTGCTATATGTGAGTCAAAGTTTTAACTTTATTTATGAAGCAAGTTTTAACAACATATATTAATCACTCTCGTTGGCGCAGATGAAAGCGTATATGTGATCATTCGTGTTGGGGGAACCCTAGTACCGGAGTAAACTCACTTGACCGATCTGGCGACCACCGTACCATCTCACATACTTCCCGGTCCGAGGATGGAACCGGGGTGCATTGGTAAGAAGCGAGCACGCTAACCACTGGGGCTAATCGGACAGCCGAGTAAACAAGCTTCCTACAAATAGGTCATATACACGCGAAAAAAGAGCTACACAGTGAGATACATTGCTGGTTTTCTAGTATCTCCCTTAGCAGATAAAGTTCGATTTATCCCGAAAAGTATATTGATCGGTTTAGTTGGAATCTTTTGTTTTTACTGTTGTTCCATAGCTAGATGTTGAAGTATGATAAATGTGATTTTATGAAAATCATGTTAATTAATTGATAACAAATATTTACAGTAAAGTAGATCTATTCATTGAACATGCTGTAGGATATCAGTCGAGATTTACAGTAAAGTAGAACATACTGTAGGATATCTGTCGAGATTTAATAAATATAAGATGAGAACACGGATGCCGAAGTATAATAAATGTATCATGTGATTTTATCAAAATATTAATTAATTAATAATAAATTTTGAAAGTATATTATACTGTAGGACATCTGTCGAGTTTAATAATTTAATAATTATAAGATGAGAAAACGGATGACGATTGACGACATGTATTACAAGCAGCCGACAACAACAATAAACACAGTGAAAACAAATTAAAAACACCTATCCCCTTACGGAGTATTCAGGGGAAGTAACTTAGCACTGTATTTCAGTACTGTCCTCCTTAAGGAGTATTCAGGGACAATAACTGAGCAATGTATTTCAGTACTGTCCTCCTTCAGGAGTATTCAGGGACAGTAACTGAGCAATGTATTTCAGTACAGTCCTCCTTAAGGAGTATTCAGGGGCAGTAACTGAGCAATGTATTTCAGTACTGTCCTCCTTCAGGAGTATTCAGGGGAAGTAATTGAGCAATGTATTTCAGTACTGTCCTCCTTAAGGAGTATTCAGGGGCAGTAACTGAGCAATGTATTTCAGTACTGTCCTCCTTAAGGAGTATTCAGGGGCAGTAACTGAGCAATGTATTTCAGTACTGTCCTCCCTAAGGAGTATTCAGGGGCAATAACTGAGCAATGTATTTCAGTACTGTCCTCCTTAAGGAGTATTCATGGACAGTAACTGAGCAATGCATTTCAGTACTGTCCTCCTTAAGGAGTATTCATGGACAGTAACTTAGCAATGCATTTCAGTACTGTCCTCCTTCAGGAATATTCAGGGGAAGTAACTGAGCAATGTATTTCAGTACTATCTTCCTTAAGGAGTAGTCAGGGGCAGTAACTGAGCAATGTATTCAGTACTGGCCTCCTTAATGAGTATTCATGGGCAGCAACTGAGCAATGTATTTCAGTACTGTCCTCCTTAATGAGTATTCATGGGAAGTAACTGAGCAATGTATTTCAGTACTGTCCTCCTTAATGAGTATTCATGGGAAGTAACTGAGCAATGTATTTCAGTACTGTCCTCCTTAATGAGTATTCATGGGAAGTAACTGAGCAATGTATTTCAGTACTGTCCTCCTTAATGAGTATTCATGGGAAGTAACTGAGCAATGTATTTCAGTACTGTCCTCCTTAATGAGTATTCATGGGAAGTAACTGAGCAATGTATTTCAGTACTGTCCTCCTTAATGAGTATTCATGGGAAGTAACTGAGCAATGTATTTCAGTGTTTTGGTTTGGGGTTGATGTATTTCAGTACTGTCCTCCTTAATTAGTATTCATGGGAAGTAACTGAGCAATGCATTTCAGTACTGTCCTCCTTAATGAGTATTCATGGGAAGTAACTGAGCAATGTATTTCAGTACTGTCCTCCTTAAGGAGTATTCAGGGACAGTAACTGAGCAATGTATTTCAGTACTGTTCTCCTTCAGGAGTATTCAGGGGAAGTAATTGAGCAATGTATTTCAGTATTATCCTCCTTAAGGAGTATTCATGGACAGTAACTGAGCAATGTATTTCAGTACTGTCCTCCTTAAGGAGTATTCAGGGGCAGTAACTGAGCAATGTATTTCAGTACTGTCCTCCTTAAGGAGTATTCAGGGGCAGTAACTGAGCAATGTATTTCAGTACTGTCCTCCCTAAGGAGTATTCAGGGGCAATAACTGAGCAATGTATTTCAGTACTGTCCTCCTTAAGGAGTATTCATGGACAGTAAATAAGCAATGCATTTCAGTACTGTCCTCCTTAAGGAGTATTCATGGACGGTAACTTAGCAATGCATTTCAGTACTGTCCTCATTCAGGAATATTCAGGGGAAGTAACTGAGCAATGTATTTCAGTACTGTCTTCCTTAAGGAGTAGTCAGGGGCAGTAACTGAGCAATGTATTTCAGTACTGGCCTCCTTCAGGAGTATTCAGGTGCAGTAACTGAGCAATGTATTTCAGTACTGTCCTCCTTAATGAGTATTCATGGGCAGCAACTGAGCAATGTAATTCAGTACTGACCTCCTTAAGGAGTATTCATGGGCAGTAAATGAGAAATGTATTTCAGTACTGTGCTCCTTAAGGAGTAATCAGGGGAAGTAACTGAGCACTGTATTTCAGTACTGTCCTCTTTAAGGAGTAGTCATGGACAGTAACTGAGCAATGTATTTCAGTACTGTCCTCCTTAAGGAGTATTCAGGGGAAGTAACTGAGCAATGTATTTCAGTACTGTCCTCTTTAAGGAGTATTCAGGGGAAGTAACTGAGCAATATATTTCAGTACTGTCCTCTTTAAGGAGTATTCAAGGGAAGTAACTGAGCAATGTATTTCAGTACTGTCCTCCTTAATGAGTATTCAAGGGAAGTAACTGAGCAATGTATTTCAGTACTGTCCTCATTAAGGAGTATTCATGGACAGTAACTGAGCAATTTATTTCAGTACAGTCCTCCTTAAGGAGTATTCATGGACAGTAAGTGAGCAATGTATTTCAGTACTGTCCTCCTTAATGAGTATTCATGTGAAGTAATTGAGCAATGTATTTCAGAAATGTCCTCCTTAAGGAGTATTCAGGGGCAGTACCTTGGCGATGTATTTCAGTACTGTCCTCCTTAAGGAGTATTCAGGGGCAGTAACTGAGCAATGTATTTCAGTACTGTCCTCCTTCAGGAGTATTCAGGGACAGTAACTGAGCAATGTATTTCAGTACTGTCCTACTTCAGGAGTATTCAGGGGAAGTAATTGAGCAATGTATTTCAGTATTGTCCTCCTTAAGGAGTATTCATGGACAGTAACTGAGCAATGTATTTCAGTACTGTCCTCCTTAAGGAGTATTCAGGGGCAGTAACTGAGCAATGTATTTCAGTACCGTCCTCCTTAAGGAGTATTCAGGGGCAGTAACTGAGCAATGTATTTCAGTACTGTCCTCCTTAATGAGTATTCATGGACAGTAACTGAGCAATGTATTTCAGTACTGTCCTCCTTAAGGAGTAGTCATGGGCAGCAACTGAGCAATGTATTTCAGTACTGTCCTCCTTAAGGAGTATTCATTGGCAGCAATTGAGCAATGTAATTCAGTACTGTCCTCCTTAAGGAGTATTCATGGGCAGTAACTGAGCAATGTATTTCAGTACTGTGCTCCTTAAGGAGTATTCAGGGGAAGTAACTGAGCAATGTATTTCAGTACTGTCCTCCTTAAGGAGTAGTCATGGGCAGTAACTGAGCAATGTATTTCCGTACTGTCCTCCTTAATGAGTATTCAAGGGAAGTAACTGAGCACTGTATTTCAGTACTGTCCTCTTTAAGGAGTAGTCATGGACAGTAACTGAGCAATGTATTTCAGTACTGTCATCCTTAAGGAGTATTCAGGGGAAGTAACTGAGCAATGTATTTCAGTACTGTCCTCTTTAAGGAGTATTCAGGGGAAATAACTCAGCAATATATTTCAGTACTGTCCTCTTTAAGGAGTATTCAAGGGAAGTAACTGAGCAATGTATTTCAGTACTGTCCTCCTTAATGAGTATTCATGGGAAGTAACTGAGCAATGTATTTCAGTACTGTTCTCCTTAATGAGTATTCAGGTGAAGTAACTGAGCAATGTATTTCAGAACTATTCTCCTTAAGGAGTATTCAGGGGCAGTACCATGGCGATGTATTTCAGTACTGTCCTCCTTAAGGAGTATTCAGGGGCAGTAACTGAGCAATGTATTTCAGTACTGTCCTCCTTCAGGAGTATTCAGGGGCAGTAACTGAGCAATGTATTTCAGTACTGTCCTCCTTAAGGAGTATTCAGGGACAGTAACTGAGCAATGTATTTCAGTACTGTCCTCCTTCAGGAGTATTCAGGGGAAGTAATTGAGCAATGAATTTCAGTATTATCCTCCTTAAGGAGTATTCATGGACAGTAACGGAGCAATATATTTCAGTACTGTCCTCCTTAAGGAGTATTCAGGGGCAGTAACTGAGCAATGTATTTCAGTACTGTCCTCCTTAAGGAGTATTCAGGGGCAGTAACTGAGCAATGTATTTCAGTACTGTCCTCCTTAAGGAGTATTCATGGACAGTAAATGAGCAATGCATTTCAGTACTGTCCTCCTTAAGGAGTATTCATGGACAGTAACTTAGCAATGCATTTCAGTACTGTCCTCATTCAGGAATATTCAGGGGAAGTAACTGAGCAATGTATTTCAGTACTGTCCTCCTTAATGAGTATTCATGGGCAGCAACTGAGCAATGTATTTCAGTACTGTCCTCCTTAATGAGTATTCATGGACAGTAACTGAGCAATGTATTTCAGTACTGTCCTCCTTAAGGAGTATTCATGGGAAGTAACTGAGCAATGTATTTCAGTACTGTCCTCCTGAATGAGTATTCATGGGAAGTAACTGAGCAATGTTTTTCAGTACTGTACTCCTTAATGAGTATTCATGGACAGTAACTGAGAAATGTATTTCAGTACTGACCTCCTTAAGGAGTAGTCATGGGCAGCAACTGAGCACTGTATTTCAGTACTGTCCTCCTTAATGAGTATTCATGGGCAGCAACTGAGCAATGTAATTCAGTACTGACCTCCTTAAGGAGTATTCATGGGCAGTAAATGAGAAATGTATTTCAGTACTGTGCTCCTTAAGGAGTAATCAGGGGAAGTAACTGAGCACTGTATTTCAGTACTGTCCTCTTTAAGGAGTAGTCATGGACAGTAACTGAGCAATGTATTTCAGTACTGTCCTCCTTAAGGAGTATTCAGGGGAAGTAACTGAGCAATGTATTTCAGTACTATCCTCATTAAGGAGTATTCATGGACAGTAACTGAGCAATTTATTTCAGAAATGTCCTCCTTAAGGAATATTCAGGGACAGTACCTTGGCGATGTATTTCAGTACTGTCCTCCTTAAGGAGTATTCAGGGGCAGTAACTGAGCAATGTATTTCAGTACTGTCCTCCTTCAGGAGTATTCAGGGACAGTAACTGAGCAATGTATTTCAGTACTGTCCTCCTTCAGGAGTATTCAGGGGAAGTAATTGAGCAATGTATTTCAGTATTGTCCTCCTTAAGGAGTATTCATGGACAGTAACTGAGCAATGTATTTCAGTACTGTCCTCCTTAAGGAGTATTCAGGGGCAGTAACTGAGCAATGTATTTCAGTACCGTCCTCCTTAAGGAGTATTCAGGGGCAGTAACTGAGCAATGTATTTCAGTACTGTCCTCCTTAATGAGTATTCATGGACAGTAACTGAGCAATGTATTTCAGTACTGTCCTCCTTAAGGAGTAGTCATGGGCAGCAACTGAGCAATGTATTTCAGTACTGTCCTCCTTAAGGAGTATTCATTGGCAGCAATTGAGCAATGTAATTCAGTACTGTCCTCCTTAAGGAGTATTCATGGGCAGTAACTGAGCAATGTATTTCAGTACTGTGCTCCTTAAGGAGTATTCAGGGGAAGTAACTGAGCAATGTATTTCAGTACTGTCCTCCTTAAGGAGTAGTCATGGGCAGTAACTGAGCAATGTATTTCCGTACTGTCCTCCTTAATGAGTATTCAAGGGAAGTAACTGAGCACTGTATTTCAGTACTGTCCTCTTTAAGGAGTAGTCATGGACAGTAACTGAGCAATGTATTTCAGTACTGTCATCCTTAAGGAGTATTCAGGGGAAGTAACTGAGCAATGTATTTCAGTACTGTCCTCTTTAATGAGTATTCAGGGGAAATAACTGAGCAATATATTTCAGTACTGTCCTCTTTAAGGAGTATTCAAGGGAAGTAACTGAGCAATGTATTTCAGTACTGTCCTCCTTAATGAGTATTCATGGGAAGTAACTGAGCAATGTATTTCAGTACTGTTCTCCTTAAGGAGTATTCAGGGACAGTAACTGAGCAATTTATTTCAGTACAGTCCTCCTTAAGGAGTATTCATGGACAGTAAGTGAGCAATGTATTTCAGTACTGTCCTCCTTCAGGAGTATTCATGGGAAGTAACTGAGCAATGTATTTCAGTACTGTCTTCCTTAAGGAGTATTCAGGGGCAGTAACTGAGCAATGTATTTCAGTACTGGCCTCCTTCAGGATTATGCAGGTGCAGTAACTGAGCAACGTATTTCAGTACTGTCCTCCTTAATGGGTATTCATGGACAGCAACTGAGCAATGTATTTCAGTACTGTCCTCCTTAATGAGTATTCATGGACAGTAACTGAGCAATGTATTTCAGTACTGTCCTCTTTAAGGAGTATTCATGGGAAGTAACTGAGCAATGTATTTCAGTACTGTCCTCCTTAATGAGTATTCATGGGAAGTAACTGAGCAATGTATTTCAGTACTGTCCTCCTTAATGAGTATTCATGGGAAGTAACTGAGCAATGTATTTCAGTACTGTCCTCCTGAATGAGTATTCATGGGAAGTAACTGAGCAAAGTATTTCAGTACTGTCCTCCTTAATGAGTATTCATGGACAGTAACTGAGCAATGTATTTCAGTACTGTCCTCCTTAAGGAGTAGTCATGGGCAGCAACTGAGCAATGTATTTCAGTACTGTCCTCCTTAAGGAGTATTCATTGGCAGCAATTGAGCAATGTAATTCAGTACTGTCCTCCTTAAGGAGTATTCATGGGCAGTAACTGAGCAATGTATTTCAGTACTGTGCTCCTTAAGGAGTATTCAGGGGAAGTAACTGAGCAATGTATTTCAGTACTGTCCTCCTTAATGAGTATTCAAGGGAAGTAACTGAGCACTGTATTTCAGTACTGTCCTCTTTAAGGAGTAGTCATGGACAGTAACTGAGCAATGTATTTCAGTACTGTCATCCTTAAGGAGTATTCAGGGGAAGTAACTGAGCAATGTATTTCAGTACTGTCCTCTTTAAGGAGTATTCAGGGGAAATAACTGAGCAATATATTTCAGTATTGTCCTCTTTAAGGAGTATTCAAGGGAAGTAACTGAGCAATGTATTTCAGTACTGTCCTCCTTAATGAGTATTCATGGGAAGTAACTGAGCAATGTATTTCAGTACTGTCCTCCTTAAGGAGTATTCATGGACAGTAACTGAGCAATTTATTTCAGTACAGTCCTCCTTAAGGAGTATTCATGGACAGTAAGTGAGCAATGTATTTCAGTACTGTCCTCCTTAAGGAGTATTCAGGGGCAGTACCTTGGCGATGTATTTCAATACTGTCCTCCTTAAGGAGTATTCAGGGGCAGTAACTGAGCAATATATTTCAGAACTGTCCTCCTTAAGGAGTGTTCAGGGGCAGTAACTGAGCAATGTATTTCAGTACTGTCCTCCTTAAGGAGTATTCAGGGGCAGTAACTGAGCAATGTATTTCAGTACTGTCCTCCTTAAGGAGTATTCAGGGGAAGTAACTGAGCAATGTATTTCAGTACTGTCCTCCTTAAGGAGTAGTCATGGACAGTAACTGAGCAATGTATTTCAGTACTGTCCTCCTTAATGAGTATTCAAGGGAAGTAACTGAGAACTGTATTTCAGTACTTTCCTCTTTAAGGAGTAGTCATGGACAGTAACTGAACAATGTATTTCAGTACTGTCCTCCTTAAGGAGTATTCATGGACAGTAACTGAGCAATTTAACTCAGTACTGTCCTCCTTAATGAGTATTCAGGTGAAGTAACTGAGCAATGTATTTCAGAACTGTCCTCCTTAAGGAGTATTCAGGGGCAGTACCTTGGCGATGTATTTCAATACTGTCCTCCTTAAGGAGTATTCAGGGGCAGTAACTGAGTAATATATTTCAGAACTGTCCTCCTTAAGGAGTATTCAGGGGCAGTAACTGAGCAATGTATTTCAGTACTGTCCTCCTTAAGGAGTATTGAGGGGCAGTAACTGAGCAATGTATTTCAGTACTGTACTCCTTAAGGAGTATTCAGGGGCAGTAACTGAGCAATGTATTTCAGTAATGTCCTCCTTAATGAGTATTCAAGGACTGTAACTACTGAGCAATGTATTTCAGTACTGTCCTCCTAAAGTAGTATTCAGGGGCAGTAACTGAGCAATGTATTTCAGTACTTTCCTCCTTAATGAGTATTCAAGGGAAGTAACTGAGCACTGTATTTCAGTACTGTCCTCCTTAAGGAGTATTCAGGGGCTGTAACTGAGCAATGTATTTCAGTACTGTCCTCCTTAATGAGTATTCATGGGAAGTAACTGAGCACTGTATTTCAGTACTGTCCTCTTTAAGGGGTATTCATGGACAGTAACTGAGCAATGTATTTCAGTACTGTCCTCCTTAAGGAGTATTCAGGGGAAGTAACTGAGCAATGTATTTCAGTACTGTCCTCTTTAATGAGTATTCAAAGGAAGTAACTGAGCAATGTATTTCAGTACTGTCCTCCTTAAGGAGTATTCAGGGGAAGTAACTGAGCAATGTATTTCAGTACTGTCCTCTTTAAGGAGTATTCAGGGGAAGTAACTGAGCAATGTATTTCAGTAGTGTCCTCTTTAAGGAGTATTCAAGGGAAGTAACGGAGCAATGTATTTCAGTACTGTCCTCCTTAATGAGTATTCAGGGGCAGTAAATTAGCAATGTATTTCAGAACTGTCCTCCTTAATGAGTATTCATGGACAGCAACTGAGCACTGATTTCAGAACTGTCCTCCTTAAGGGGTATTCAGGGGCAGTAACTTAGCGATGTATTTCAATACTGTCCTCCTTAAGGAGTATTCAGGGGCAGTAACTGAGCAATATATTTCAGAACTGTCCTCCTTAAGGAGTATTCAGGGGCAGTAATTGAGCAATGTATTTCAGTACTGTCCTCCTTAAGGAGTATTCAGGGGGAGTAACTGAGCAATGTATTTCAGTACTGTACTCCTTAAGGAGTATTCAGGGGCAGTAACTGAGCAATGTATTTCAGAATTGTCCTCCTAAAGGAGTATTCAGGGGCAGCAACTAAGAAATGTCTTTCAGTACTGTCCTCCTTAAGGAGTATTCAGGGGCAGTAACTGAGCAATGTATTTCAGTACTGTCCTCCTTAATGAGTATTCATGGGAAGTAACTGAGAAATGTATTTCAGTACTGTCGTCCTTAAGGAGTATTCAGGGGCAGTAACAGAGCAATGTATTTCAGTACTGTCCTCCTTAATGAGTATTCAGGGGCAGTAACTGAGCAATGTGTTCAGTACTGTCCTCCTTAAGGAGTATTCAGGGGCAGTAACTGAGTAATGTATTTCAGTACTGTCCTCCTTAAGGGGTATTCAGGGGCAGTAACTGAGCAATGTATTTCAGTACTGACCTCCTTAATGAGTATTCAAGGGAAGTAACTGAGCACTGTATTTCAGTACTGTCCTCTTTAAGGAGTATTCATAGACAGTAACTGAGCAATGTATTTCAGTACTGTCCTCCTTAAGGAGTATTCAGCGGCTGTAACTGAGCAATGTAATTCAGTACTGTCCTCCTTAATGAGTATTCAAGGGAAGTAACTGAGCACTGTATTTCAGTACTGTCCTCTTTAAGGAGTATTCATGAACAGTAACTGAGCAATGTATTTCAGTACTGTCCTCCTTAAGGAGTATTCAGGGGAAGTAACTGAGCAATGTATTTCAGTACTGTCCTCTTTAATGAGTATTCAAAGGAAGTAACTGAGCAATGTATTTCAGTACTGTCCTCCTTAAGGAGTATTCAGGGGAAGTAACTGAGCAATGTATTTCAGTAATGTCCTCTTTAAGGAGTATTCAGGGGAAGTAACTGAGCAATGTATTTCAGTAGTGTCCTCTTTAAGGATTATTCAAGGGAAGTAACGGAGCAATGTATTTCAGTACTGTCCTCCTTAATGAGTATTCAGGGGCAGTAACTGAGCAATGTATTTCAGTACTGTACTCCTTAAGGAGTATTCAGGGGCAGTAACTGAGCAATGTATTTCAGTAATGTCCTCCTTAATGAGTATTCAAGGACTGTAACTACTGAGCAATGTATTTCAGTACTGTCCTCCTTAAGTAGTATTCAGGGGCAGTAACTGAGCAATGTATTTCAGTACTGTCCTCCTTAATGAGTATTCAAGGGAAGTAACTGAGCACTGTATTTCAGTACTGTCCTCCTTAAGGAGTATTCAGGGGCTGTAACTGAGCAATGTATTTCAGTACTGTCCTCCTTAATGAGTATTCATGGGAAGTAACTGAGCACTGTATTTCAGTACTGTCCTCTTTAAGGGGTATTCATGGACAGTAACTGAGCAATGTATTTCAGTACTGTCCTCTTTAAGGAGTATTCAGGGGAAGTAACTGAGCAATGTATTTCAGTAGTGTCCTCTTTAATGAGTATTCAAGGGAAGTAACGGAGCAATGTATTTCAGTACTGTCCTCCTTAATGAGTATTCAGGGGCAGTAAATTAGCAATGTATTTCAGAACTGTCCTCCTTAATGAGTATTCATGGACAGCAACTGAGCACTGTATTTCAGAACTGTCCTCCTTAAGGGGTATTCAGGGGCAGTAACTTAGCATGTATTTCAGTACTGTCCTCCTTAAGGAGTATTCAGGGGCAGTAATGAGCAATATTTCAGTACTGTCCTCCTTAAGGAGTATTCAGGGGCAGTAATTGAGCAATGTATTTCAGTACTGTCCTCCTTAAGGAGTATTCAGGGGCAGTAACTGAGCAATGTATTTCAGTACTGTCCTCCTTAAGGAGTATTCAGGGGCAGTAACTGAGCAATGTATTTCAGTACTGTCCTCCTTAAGGAGTATTCAGGGGCAGTAACTGAGCAATGTATTTCAGTACTGTCCTCCTTAATGAGTATTCATGGGAAGTAACTGAGCAATGTATTTCAGTACTGTCGTCCTTAAGGAGTATTCAGGGGCAGTAACAGAGCAATGTATTTCAGTACTGTCCTCCTTAATGAGTATTCAGGGGCAGTAACTGAGCAATGTATTTCAGTACTGTCCTCCTTAAGGAGTATTCAGGGGCAGTAACTGAGCAATGTATTTCAGTACTGTCCTCCTTAAGGAGTATTCAGGGGCAGTAACTGAGCAATGTATTTCAGTACTGTCCTCCTTAATGAGTATTCAAGGGAAGTAACTGAGCACTGTATTTCAGTACTGTCCTCTTTAAGGAGTATTCATAGACAGTAACTGAGCAATGTATTTCAGTACTGTCCTCCTTAAGGAGTATTCAGCGGCTGTAACTGAGCAATTTATTTCAGTACTGTCCTCCTTAATGAGTATTCAAGGGAAGTAACTGAGCACTGTATTTCAGTACTGTCCTCTTTAAGGAGTATTCATGAACAGTAACTGAGCAATGTATTTCAGTACTGTCCTCCTTAAGGAGTATTCAGGGGGAAGTAACTGAGCAATGTATTTCAGTACTGTCCTCTTTAATGAGTATTCAAAGGAAGTAACTGAGCTATGTATTTCAGTACTGTCCTCCTTAAGGAGTATTCAGGGGAAGTAACTGAGCAATGTATTTCAGTAATGTCCTCTTTAAGGAGTATTCAGGGGAAGTAACTGAGCAATGTATTTCAGTAGTGTCCTCTTTAAGTATTATTCAAGGGAAGTAACGGAGCAATGTATTTCAGTACTGTCCTCCTTAATGAGTATTCAGGGGCAGTAAATTAGCAATGTATTTCAGAACTGTCCTCCTTAATGAGTATTCATGGACAGCAACTGAGCACTGTATTTCAGAATTGTCCTCCTTAAGGAGTATTCAGGGGCAGCAACTGAGCAATGTCTTTCAGTACTGTCCTCCTTAAGGAGTATTCAGGGGCAGTAACTGAGCAATGTATTTCAGTACTGTCCTCCTTAATGAGTATTCATGGGAAGTAACTGAGCAATGTATTTCAGTACTGTCGTCCTTAAGGAGTATTCAGTGGCAGTAACAGAGCAATGTATTTCAGTACTGTCCTCCTTAAGGAGTATTCAGGGGCAGTAACTGAGTAATGTATTTCAGTACTGTCCTCCTTAAGGGGTATTCAGGGGCAGTAGCTGAGCAATGTATTTCAGTACTGACCTCCTTAATGAGTATTCTAGGGAAGTAACTGAGCACTGTATTTCAGTACTGTCCTCTTTAAGGAGTATTCATGGACAGTAACTGAGCAATGTATTTCAGTACTGTCCTCCTTAAGGAGTATTCAGGGGAAGTAACTGAGCAATGTATTTCAGTACTGTCCTCTTTAATGAGTATTCAAAGGAAGTAACTGAGCAATGTATTTCAGTACTGTCCTCCTTAAGGAGTATTCAGGGGAAGTAACTGAGCAATGTATTTCAGTATTGTCCTCTTTAAGGAGTATTCAAGGGAAGTAACAGAGCAATGTATTTCAGTACTGTCCTCCTTAATAAATATTCAGGGGCAGTAAATTAGCAATGTATTTCAGAACTGTCCTCCTTAATGAGTATTCATGGACAGCAACTGAGCACTGTATTTCAGAACTGTCCTCCTTAAGGGGTATTCAGGGGCAGTAACTTAGCGATGTATTTCAATACTGTCCTCCTTAAGGAGTATTCAGGGGCAGTAACTGAGCAATATATTTCAGAACTGTCCTCCTTAAGGAGTATTCAGGGGCAGTAATTGATCAATGTATTTCAGTACTGTCCTCCTTAAGGAGTATTCAGGGGCAGTAACTGAGCAATGTATTTCAGTACTGTACTCCTTAAGGAGTATTCAGGGGCAGTAACTGAGCAATGTATTTCAGAATTGTCCTCCTAAAGGAGTATTCAGGGGCAGCAACTGAGCAATGTCTTTCAGTACTGTCCTCCTTAAGGAGTATTCAGGGGCAGTAACTGAGCAATGTATTTCAGTACTGTCCTCCTTAATGAGTATTCATGGGAAGTAACTGAGCAATGTATTTCAGTACTGTCGTCCTTAAGGAGTATTCAGGGGCAGTAACAGAGCAATGTATTTCAGTACTGTCCTCCTTAATGAGTATTCAGGGGCAGTAACTGAGCAATGTGTTCAGTACTGTCCTCCTTAAGGAGTATTCAGGGGCAGTAACTGAGCAATGTATTTCAGTACTGTCCTCCTTAAGGGGTATTCAGGGGCAGTAACTGAGCAATGTATTTCAGTACTCCTCCTTAATGAGTATTCAGGGAAGTAACTGAGCAATGTATTTCAGTACTGTCCTCCTTAATGAGTATTCATGGACCATAACTGAGCAATGTATTTCAGTACTCTCCTCCTTAACGAGTATTCAGGGGCAGTAACTTAGCACTGTATTTCAGTACTGTCCTCTTGAATGAGTATTCATGGACAGTAACTGAGCATTGTATTTCAGTACTGTCCTCCTTAATGAGTATTCAGTGGTAGTAACTGAGCAATGTATTTCAGTAGTGTCCTCCTTAAGGAGTATTCATGCACAGTAACTTAGCACTGTATTTCAATACTGTCCTACTTAAGGAGTATTCAGTGGCAGTGGCAGTAACTGAGCAATGCATTTCAGTACTGTCCTCCTTAAGGTGTATTCAGGGGCAGTAACTTAGCACTGTATTTCAGTACTGTCCTCTTGAATGAGTATTCATGGACAGTAACTGAGCAATGTTTTTCAGTACTGTCCTCCTTAATAAGTATTCAGGGGTAGTAACTGAGCAATGTATTTCAGTACTTTCCTCCTTAAGGAGTATTCATGGACAGTAACTTAGCACTGTATTTCAGTACTGTCCTCTTTAATGAGTATTCATGGACAGTAACTGAGCTATGTAGTTTAGTACTTTCCTCCTTAAGGAGTATTCAGGGGCAGTAACTGAGCAATGTATTTCAGTACTGTCCTCCTTAAGGAGTATTCAGGGGCAGTAAATTAGCAATGTATTTAGTACTGTCCTCCTTAAGGAGTATTCATGGGAAGTAACTGAGAAAATTTATTTCAGTACTGTCCTTCTTAAGGAGTATTCATGGGAGGTAACTGAGAAAATGTATTTCAGTACTCTCCTCCTTAAGGAGTATTCAGGGGCAGTAACTTAGCAATGTATTTCAGTACTGTCCTCCTTAAGGAGTATTCAGGGGCAATAACTGAGCAATGTATTTCAGTACTGTCCTCCTTAATGAGTATTCATGGACCATAACTGAGCAATGTATTTCAGTACTGTCCTCCTTAACGAGTATTCAGGGGCAGTAACTGAGCAATGTATTTCAGTACTGTCCTCCTTAATGAATATGCATGGGAAGTAACTGAGCAATATATTTCAGTACTATCCTCCTTAAGGAGTATTCAGGGGCAGTAACTGAGCAATGTATTTCAGTACTGTCCTCCTTAAGGAGTATTCATGGACAGTAACTGAGCAATGTATTTCAGTACTGTCCTCCTTAAGGAGTATTCAGGGGCAGTAACTGATCAATGTATTTCAGTACTGTCCTCCTTAAGGAGTATTCAGGGGCAGTAACTTAGCAATGTATTTCAGTACTGTCCTCCTTAATGAGTATTCAGGGGCAGTAACTGAGCAATGTATTTCAGTACTCTCCTCCTTAAGGAGTATTCATGGACAGTAACTTAGCACTGTATTACAGTACTCTCCTACTTAATGAGTATTCATGGACAGTAAATGAGCAATTTGTTTCAGTACTGTCCTCCTTAATGAGTATTCATGGACAGTAACTGAGCAATGTATTTCAGTACTGTCCTCCTTAATGAATATTCATGGGAAGTAACTGAGCAATGTATTTCAGTACTGTCCTCATTAAGGAGTATTCAGGGGCAGTAACTGAGTAATAATGTATTTCAGTACTGTCTTCCTTAAGGAGTATTCAGGGGCAGTAACTTAGCAATGTATTTCAGTACTGTCCTCCTTAAGGAGTATTCAGGGGCAATAACTGAGCAATATATTTCAGTACTGTCCTCCTGAAGGAGTATTCAGGGGCAGTAACTGAGCAATGTATTTCAGTACTGTCCTCCTTAAGGAGTATTCAGGGGCAGTAACTGACCAATTCATTTCAGTACTGTCCTCCTTAAGGATAATTCATGGACAGTAACTGAGCAATGTCTTTCAGTACTGTCCTCCTCAATGAGTATTCATGGACAGTAACTTAGCACTGTATTACAGTACTCTCCTCCTTAATGAGTGTTCATGGACAGTAACTGAGCAATGTATTTCAGTACTGTCCTCCTTCAGGAGTATTCAGGGGCTGTAACTGAGCAATATATTTCAGTACTGTCCTCCTTAAGGAGTATTCATGGACAGTAACTGAGCAATGTAGTTCAGTACTGTCCTCCTTAAAGAGTATTCAGGGACAGTAACTGAGCAATGTTGTTCAGTACTGTCCTCCTTAAAGAGTATTCAGGGGCAATAACTGAGCAATGTATTTCAGTACTGTCCTCCTTAAGGATTATTCAGGGGCAGTAACTGAGCAATGTATTTCAGTACTGTCCTCCTTAATGAGTATTCAGGAACAGTAACTGAGCAATGTATTTCAGTACTGTCCTCCTTAATGAGTATTCGTGGGAAGTAACTGAGCAATATATATCAGTACTGTCCTCCTTAATGAGTATTCATGGGAAGTAACTGAGAAAATGTATTTCAGTACTTTCCTCCTTAAGGAGTATTCATGGATAGTAACTGAGCAATGTATTTCAGTACTGTACTCCTTAAGGAGTATTAAGGGGCAGTAACCAAGCAATGAATTTCAGTACTGTCCTCCTTAAGTAGTATATATGGACAGTAACTGAGCAATGTATTTCAGTACTGTCCTCCTTAATGAGTATTCAGGGGCAGTGACTGAGCAATATATTTCAGTACTGTCCTCCTTAATGAGTATTCAGGGGCAGTGACTGAGCAATGTATTTCAGTACTGTCCTCCTTAATGAGTATTCAGGGGCAGTAACTGAGCACTGTATTTCAGTACCGTCCACCTTAATGCGTATTCATGGACACTAACTGAGCAATGTATTTCAGTACTGTCCTCCTTAACGAGTATTCAAGGGCAGTAACTGTGCAATGTATTTCAGTACTGTCCTCCTTAATGAGTATTCATGGGAAGTAACTGAGCAATGTATTTCAGTACTGTCCTCCTTAAGGAGTATTCAGGGGCGGTAACTGAGCAATGTATTTCAGTACTGTCCTCCTTAAGGATTATTCTGGTGCAGTAACTGAGCAATGTATTTCAGTACTGTCCTCCTTATGGAGAATTCATGGACAGTAATTGAGCAATGTATTTCAGTACTGTCCTCCTTAATGAGTATTCATGGGAAGTAACTGAGAAAATGTATTTCAGTACTGTCCTCCTTAAGGAATATTCATGGAAAGTAGCTGAGCAATGTATTTCAGTACTGTCCTCCTTAATGAGTATTCGTGGGAAGTAACTGAGCAATGTTTTGGTATTCATGGGAGTAACTGAGAATGTATTTCAGTACTTTCCTCCTTAAGGAGTATTCATGGACAGTAACTGAGCAATTTATTTCAGTACTGTCCTCCTTAAGGAGTATTCAGTGGCAGTAACTGAGCAATGTATTTCAGTACTGTCCTCCTTAAGGAGTATTCATGGGCAGTAACTGAGCAATGTATTTCAGTACTGTCCTCCTTAATGAGTATTCAGGGGCAGTAACTGAGCAATGTATTTCAGTACTGTCCTCCTTAATGAGTATTCAGGGGCAGTAACTGAGCAATGTATTTCAGTACTGTCCTCCTTAATGAGTATTCATGGGAAGTAACTGAGCAATGTATTTCAGTACTGTCCTCCTTAAGGAGTATTCAGGGGAAGTAACTGAGCAATGTATTTCAGTACTGTCCTCCTTAATGAGTATTCGTTGACAGTAACTGAGCAATGTATTTCAGTACTGTCCTCCTTAATGAGTATTCATGGGCAGTAACTGAGCAATGTATTTCAGTACTGTCCTCCTTAATGAGTATTCATGGGCAGTAACTGAGCAATGTATTTCAGTACTGTCCTCCTTAATGAGTATTCATGGGCAGTAACTGAGCAATGTATTTCAGTACTGTCCTCCTTAAGGAGTATTCATGGGAAGTAACTGAGCAATGTATTTCAGTACTGTCCTCCTTAATGAGTATTCATGGGAAGTAATTGAGCAATGTGTTCAGTACTGTTACAATGTACATTGTTCGTGGATTGTCCCATTTACGTTACTTTACAATGTACATTGTTCGTGGATGGTCCCATTTACTTTCTTTACCATGTACATTGATCGTGGATGGTCCCATTTACTTTCTTTACAATGTACATTGTTCGTGGATGGTCCCATTTACGTTACTTTACAATGTACATTGTTCGTGGATGGTCCCATTTACTTTACTTTACATTGTTCGTGGATCGTCCCATTTACTTTACTTTACCATGTACATTGTTCGTGGATGGTCCCATTTATGTTATTTTACAATGTACTTTGTTCGTGGATGGTCCCAGTTACCTTAATTTACAATGTACATTGTTCCTGGATGGTCCCATTTACTTTACTTTACAATGTGCATTGTTCGTGGATGGTCCCATATACTTTACTTTATAATGTACATTGTTTGTGTATGGTCCCATTTACGTTACTTTACAATGTACATTGTTCGTGGATGGTCCCATTTACTTTCTTTACCATGTACATTGATCGTGGATGGTCCCATTTACTTTCTTTACAATGTACATTGTTCGTGGATGGTCCCATTTACGATATTTTAC
>CM026402.1:73457954-73470723 GCA_014843695.1 Archivesica marissinica | reverse complement strand
CCTCTTTAATGAGTATTCAAGGGAAGTAACTGAGCAATGTATTTCAGTACTGTCCTCCTTAAGGAGTATTCAGGGGCAGTAACTTAGCAATGTATTTCAGTACTGTCCTCCTTAAGGAGTATTCATGGGCAGTAACTGAGCAATGTATTTCAGTACTGTCCTCCTTAAGGAGTATTCAGGGGAAGTAACTGAGCAATGTATTTCAGTACTGTCCTCCTTAATGAGTATTCAGGGGCAGTAAATTAGCAATGTATTTCAGAACTGTCCTCCTTAATGAGTATTCATGGACAGTAACTGAGCAATGTATTTCAGTACTGTCCTCCTTAAGGAGTATTCAGGGGCAGTAACTGAGCAATGTATTTCAGTACTGTACTCCTTAAGGAGTATTCAGGGGCAGTAACTGAGCAATGTATTTGAAAATTGTCCTCCTTAAGGAGTATTCAGGGGCAGCAACTGAGCAATGTCTTTCAGTACTGTCCTCCTTTAGGGGTATTCAGGGGCAGTAACTGAGCAATGTAATTCAGTACTGGCCTCCTTCAGGATATTCAGGTGCAGTAACTGAGCAATGTATTTCAGTACTGTCCTCCTTAATGAGTATTCATGTGGAAGTAACTGAGCAATGTATTTCAGTACTGGCCTCCTTCAGGAGTATTCAGGGGCAGTAACTGAGCAATGTATTTCAGAATTGTCCTCCTTAATGAGTATTCAGGTGCAGTAACTGAGCAATGTGTTCAGTACTGTCCTCCTTAAGGAGTATTCAGGGGCAGTAATTGAGCAATGTATTTCAGTACTGTCCTCCTTAAGGAGTATTAAGGGGCAGTAACTGAGCAATGTATTTCAGTACTGTAATCCTTAAGGAGAATTCAGGGGCAGTAACTGAGCAATGTATTTCAGAATTGTCCTCCTTAAGGAGTATTCAGGAGCAGCAACTGAGCAATGTCTTTCAGTACTGTCCTCCTTAAGGAGTATTCAGGGGCAGTAACTGAGCAATGTATTTCAGTACTGTCCTCCTTAATGAGTATTCATGGGAAGTAACTGAGCAATGTATTTCAGTACTGTCGTCCTTAAGGAGTATTCAGGGGCAGTAACAGAGCAATGTATTTCAGTACTGTCCTCCTTAATGAGTATTCAGGGGCTGTAACTGAGCAATGTGTTCAGTACTGTCCTCCTTAAGGAGTATTCAGGGGCAGTAACTGAGCAATGTATTTCAGTACTGTCCTCCTTAAGGAGTATTCAGGGACAGAAACTGAGCAATGTATTTCAGTACTGTCCTCCTTAATGAGTAATCAGGGGCAATAACTGAGCAATGCATTTCAGTACTGTCCTCCTTAAGGAGTATTCATGGACAGTAACTGAGCAATGCATTTCAGTACTGTCCTCCTTAAGGAGTATTCATGGACAGTAACTTAGCAATGCATTTCAGTACTGTCCTCCTTCAGGAGTATTCAGGGGCAGTAACTGAGCAATGTATTTCAGTATTGTCCTCCTTCAGGAGTATTCAGGGGAAGTAACTGAGCAATGTATTTCAGATCTGTCTTCCTTAAGGAGTATTCATGGACAGTAACTTAGCAATGCATTTCAGTACTGTTCTCCGTCAGGAGTATTCAGGGGAAGTAACTGAGCAATGTATTTCAGTTCTGTCTTCCTTAAGGAGTATTCAGGGGCAGTAACTGAGCAATGTATTTCAGTACTGGCCTCCTTCAGGAGTATTCAGGTGAAGTAACTGAGCAATGTATTTCAGTACTGTCCTCCTTAATGAGTATTCATGGACAGTAACAGAGCAATGCATTTCAGTACTGTCCTCCTTAAGGAGTATTCAAGGGCAGTAACTGAGCAATGTCTTTCAGTACTGTCCTCCTTAAGGAGTATTCAGGGGCAGTAACTGAGCAATGTTTTCAGTACTGTCCTCCTTAATGAGTATTAATGGGGAAGTAACTGAGCAATGTATTTCAGTACTGTCCTCCTTAAGGTTATTCAGGGGCAGTAACAGAACAATGTATTTCAGTACTGTCCTCCTTAATGAGTATTCAGGGGCAGTATCTGAGCAATGTGTTCAGTACTGTCCTCCTTAAGGAGTATTCAGGGCTGTAACTGAGCAATGTATTTCAGTACTGTCCTCCTTGAGTATTCAGGGGCAGTAACTGATCAATGTATTTCAGTACTGTCCTCCTTAAGGAGTATTCATGGACAGTAACTGAGCAATGCATTTCAGTGTTGTCTTCCTTAAGGAGTATTCATGGATAGTAACTTAGCAATGCATTTCAGTACTGTCCTCCTTAAGGAGTATTCAGGGGCAGTAACTGAGCAATGTATTTCAGTACTGTCCTCCTTAATGAGTATTCATGGGAAGTAACTAAGCAATGTATTTCAGTACTGTCGTCCTTAAGGAGTATTCAGGGGCAGTAACAGAGCAATGTATTTCAGTACTGTCCTCCTTAATGAGTATTCAGAGGCAGTAACTGAGCAATGTATTTCAGTACTGTCCTCCTTAAGGAGTATTCAGGGGCAGTAACTGAGCAATGTATTTCAGTACTGTCCTCCTTAAGGAGTATTCAGTGGCAGTAACAGAGCAATGTATTTCAGTACTGTCCTCCTTAAGGAGTATTCAGGGGCAGTAACTGAGTAATGTATTTCAGTACTGTCCTCCTTAAGGGGTATTCAGGGGCAGTAACTGAGCAATGTATTTCAGTACTGACCTCCTTAATGAGTATTCTAGGGAAGTAACTGAGCACTGTATTTCAGTACTGTCCTCTTTAAGGAGTATTCATGGACAGTAACTGAGCAATGTATTTCAGTACTGTCCTCCTTAAGGAGTATTCAGGGGAAGTAACTGAGCAATGTATTTCAGTACTGTCCTCTTTAATGAGTATTCAAAGGAAGTAACTGAGCAATGTATTTCAGTACTGTCCTCCTTAAGGAGTATTCAGGGGAAGTAACTGAGCAATGTATTTCAGTACTGTCCTCTTTAAGGAGTATTCAAGGGAAGTAACGGAGCAATGTATTTCAGTACTGTCCTCCTTAATAAATATTCAGGGGCAGTAAATTAGCAATGTATTTCAGAACTGTCCTCCTTAATGAGTATTCATGGACAGCAACTGAGCACTGTATTTCAGAACTGTCCTCCTTAAGGGGTATTCAGGGGCAGTAACTTAGCGATGTATTTCAATACTGTCCTCCTTAAGGAGTATTCAGGGGCAGTAACTGAGCAATATATTTCAGAACTGTCCTCCTTAAGGAGTATTCAGGGGCAGTAATTGATCAATGTATTTCAGTACTGTCCTCCTTAAGGAGTATTCAGGGGCAGTAACTGAGCAATGTATTTCAGTACTGTACTCCTTAAGGAGTATTCAGGGGCAGTAACTGAGCAATGTATTTCAGAATTGTCCTCCTAAAGGAGTATTCAGGGGCAGTAACTGAGCAATGTATTTCAGTACTGTCCTCCTTAAGGAGTATTCAGGGGCAGTAACTGAGCAATGTATTTCAGTACTGTCCTCCTTAATGAGTATTCAAGGGAAGTAACTGAGCACTGTATTTCAGTACTGTCCTCTTTAAGGAGTATTCATAGACAGTAACTGAGCAATGTATTTCAGTACTGTCCTCCTTAAGGAGTATTCAGGGGCAGTAACTGAGCAATGTATTTCAGTACTGTCCTCCTTAATGAGTATTCAAGGGAAGTAACTGAGCACTGTATTTCAGTACTGTCCTCTTTAAGGAGTATTCATGAACAGTAACTGAGCAATGTATTTCAGTACTGTCCTCCTTAAGGAGTATTCAGGGGAAGTAACTGAGCAATGTATTTCAGTACTGTCCTCTTTAATGAGTATTCAAAGGAAGTAACTGAGCAATGTATTTCAGTACTGTCCTCCTTAAGGAGTATTCAGGGGAAGTAACTGAGCAATGTATTTCAGTACTGTCCTCCTTAAGGAGTATTCAGGGGAAGTAACTGAGCAATGTATTTCAGTAGTGTCCTCTTTAAGGAGTATTCAAGGGAAGTAACGGAGCAATGTATTTCAGTACTGTCCTCCTTAATGAGTATTCAGGGGCAGTAAATTAGCAATGTATTTCAGAACTGTCCTCCTTAATGAGTATTCATGGACAGCAACTGAGCACTGTATTTCAGAACTGTCCTCCTTAAGGAGTATTCAGGGGCAGTAACTGAGCAATGTATTTCAGTACTGTACTCCTTAAGGAGTATTCAGGGGCAGTAACTGAGCAATGTATTTCAAATTGTCCTCCTTAAGGAGTATTCAGGGGCAGCAACTGAGCAATGTCTTTCAGTACTGTCCTCCTTAGGGTATTCAGGGGCAGTAACTGAGCAATGTATTCAGTACTGCCTCCTTAGATATTCAGGGCAGTAACTGAGCAATGTATTTCAGTACTGTCCTCCTTAATGAGTATTCAGGGAAGTAACTGAGCAATGTATTTCAGTACTGGCCTCCTTCAGGAGTATTCAGGGGCAGTAACTGAGCAATGTATTTCAGAATTGTCCTCCTTAATGAGTATTCAGGTGCAGTAACTGAGCAATGTTTTCAGTACTGTCCTCCTTAAGGAGTATTCAGGGGCAGTAACTGAGCAATGTATTTCAGTACTGTCCTCCTTAAGGAGTATTAAGGGGCAGTAACTGAGCAATGTATTTCAGTACTGTAATCCTTAAGGAGAATTCAGGGGCAGTAACTGAGCAATGTATTTCAGAATTGTCCTCCTTAAGGAGTATTCAGGAGCAGCAACTGAGCAATGTCTTTCAGTACTGTCCTCCTTAAGGAGTATTCAGGGGCAGTAACTGAGCAATGTATTTCAGTACTGTCCTCCTTAATGAGTATTCATGGGAAGTAACTGAGCAATGTATTTCAGTACTGTCGTCCTTAAGGAGTATTCAGGGGCAGTAACAGAGCAATGTATTTCAGTACTGTCCTCCTTAATGAGTATTCAGGGGCTGTAACTGAGCAATGTGTTCAGTACTGTCCTCCTTAAGGAGTATTCAGGGGCAGTAACTGAGCAATGTATTTCAGTACTGTCCTCCTTAAGGAGTATTCAGGGACAGAAACTGAGCAATGTATTTCAGTACTGTCCTCCTTAATGAGTAATCAGGGGCAATAACTGAGCAATGCATTTCAGTACTGTCCTCCTTAAGGAGTATTCATGGACAGTAACTGAGCAATGCATTTCAGTACTGTCCTCCTTAAGGAGTATTCATGGACAGTAACTTAGCAATGCATTTCATTACTGTCCTCCTTCAGGAGTATTCAGGGGCAGTAACTGAGCAATGTATTTCAGAATTGTCCTCCTTCAGGAGTATTCAAGGGAAGTAACTGAGCAATGTATTTCAGTTCTGTCTTCCTTAAGGAGTATTCATGGACAGTAACTTAGCAATGCATTTCAGTACTGTTCTCCGTCAGGAGTATTCAGGGGAAGTAACTGAGCAATGTATTTCAGTTCTGTCTTCCTTAAGGAGTATTCAGGGGCAGTAACTGAGCAATGTATTTCAGTACTGGCCTCCTTCAGGAGTATTCAGGTGAAGTAACTGAGCAATGTATTTCAGTACTGTCCTCCTTAATGAGTATTCATGGACAGTAACAGAGCAATGCATTTCAGTACTGTCCTCCTTAAGGAGTATTCAAGGGCAGTAACTGAGCAATGTCTTTCAGTACTGTCCTCCTTAAGGAGTATTCAGGGGCAGTAACTGAGCAATGCTTTTCAGTACTGTCCTCCTTAATGAGTATTAATGGGGAAGTAACTGAGCAATGTATTTCAGTACTGTCCTCCTTAAGGTGTATTCAGGGGCAGTAACAGAACAATGTATTTCAGTACTGTCCTCCTTAATGAGTATTCAGGGGCAGTATCTGAGCAATGTGTTCAGTACTGTCCTCCTTAAGGAGTATTCAGGGCTGTAACTGAGCAATGTATTTCAGTACTGTCCTCCTTAAGTATTCAGGGGCAGTAACTGATCAATGTATTTCAGTACTGTCCTCCTTAATGAGTATTCATGGGAAGTAACTGATCAATGTATTTCAGTACTGTCGTCCTTAAGGAGTATTCAGGGGCAGTAACTGAGCAATGTATTACAGTACTGTCCTCCTTAAGGAGTATTCAGGGGCAGTAACTGAGCAATGTATTTCAGTACTGTCCTCCTTAATGAGTATTCAGTGGCAGTAACTGAGCACTGTATTTCAGTACTGTCCTCCTTAATGAGTATTCAGGGGCAGTAACTAAGCAATGTATTTCAGTACTGTCCTCCTTAATGAGTATTCATGGACAGTAACTGAGTAATGTATTTCAGTACCGTCCTCCTTAAGGAGTATTCAGAGGCAGTAACTGAGCAATGTATTTCCGTACTGTTCTCCTTAATGAGTATGCAGGGGCAGTAACTTAGCAATGTATTTCAGTACTGTCCTCCTTAAGGAGTATTCAGGGCCAGTAACTGAGCAATGTATTTCAGTACTGTCCTACTTAAGAGGTATTCATGAACAGTAACTGGGCAATGTATTTCAGTACTGTCCTCCTTAATGAGTATTCATGGACAGTAACTGAGCAATGTATTTCAGTACTGTCCTCCTTAAGGAGTATTCAGGGGCAGTAACGGAGCAATGTATTTCAGAATTGTCCTCCTTAAGGAGTATTCAGGGGCAGTAACTGAGCAATGTGTTCAGTACTCTCCTCCTTAAGGTGTATTCAGGGGCAGTAATTGAGCAATGTATTTCAGTACTGTCCTCCTTATGGAGTATTCAGGGGCAGTAACTGAGCAATGTATTTCAGTACTGTACTCCTTAAGGAGTATTCAGGGGCAGTAACTGAGCAATGTATTTCAGAATTGTCCTCCTTAAGGAGTATTCAGGAGCAGCAACACAACCAATACTGTCCTCCTTAATGAGTATTCAGGGGCAGTAACTGAGCAATGTATTTCAGTACTGTCCTCCTTAATGAGTATTCATGGGAAGTAACTAAGCAATGTATTTCAGTACTGTCGTCCTTAAGGAGTATTCAGGGGCAGTAACAGAGCAATGTATTTCAGTACTGTCCTCCTTAATGAGTATTCAGGGGCAGTAACCGAGCAATGTGTTCAGTACAGTCCTCCTTAAGGAGTATTCAGGGGCAGTAACTGAGCAATGTATTTCAGTACTGTCCTCCTTAAGGAGTATTCAGGGACAGAAACTGAGCAATGTATTTCAGTACTGTCCTCCTTAATGAGTATTCAGGGGCAATAACTGAGCAATGCATTTCAGTACTGTCCTCCTTAAGGAGTATTCATGGACAGTAACTGAGCAATGCATTTCAGTGTTGTCTTCCTTAAGGAGTATTCAGGATAGTAACTTAGCAATGCATTTCAGTACTGTCCTCCTTCAGGAGTATTCAGGGGCAGTAACTGAGCAATGTATTTCAGTACTGTCCTCCTTAATGAGTATTCATGGGAAGTAACTAAGCAATGTATTTCAGTACTGTCGTCCTTAAGGAGTATTCAGGGGCAATAACAGAGCAATGTATTTCAGTACTGTCCTCCTTAATGAGTATTCAGAGGCAGTAACTGAGTAATGTATTTCAGTACTGTTCTCCTTAAGGGGTATTCAGGGGCAGTAACTGAGCAATGTATTTCAGTACTGTCCTCCTTAATGAGTATTCTTGGGAAGTAACTAAGCAATGTATTTCAGTACTGTCGTCCTTAAGGAGTATTCAGGGGCAGTAACAGAGCAATGTATTTCAGTACTGTCCTCCTTAATGAGTATTCAGGGGCAGTAACTGAGTAATGTATTTCAGTACTGTCCTCCTTAATGAGTATTCAGGGGCAGTAACTGAGCAATGTTTTCAGTACTGTCCTCCTTAAGGAGTATTCAGGGGCAGTAACTGAGCAATGTATTTCAGTACTGTCCTCCTTAAGGAGTATTAAGGGGCAGAAACTGAGCAATGTATTTCAGTACTGTAATCCTTAATGAGAATTCAGGGGCAATAACTGAGCAATGTATTTCAGAACTGTCCTCCTTAAGGAGTATTCAGGACAGAACTGAGCAATGCCTTTCAGTACTGTCCTCCTTAAGGAGTATTCAGGGATGTAACTAAGCAATGCATTTCAGTAATCCTATTCAGCAGTATTCAGGGGCAGTAACTGAGCATGTATCAGAATTGTCCCTTAAGGAGTATCAGGGCAGAAATGAGCAATGTATTTCAGTACTGTCATACTAAGGGTATTCAGGGGCAGTAACTGAGCAATGTATTTCAGTACTGTCCTCCTTAATGAGTATTCATGGGAAGTAACTGAGCAATGTATTTCAGTACTGTCGTCCTTAAGGAGTATTCAGGGGCAGTAACTGAGCAATGTATTTCAGTACTGTCCTCCTTAATGAGTATTCAGGGGTAGTAACTGAGCAATGTATTTCAGTACTGTCCTCCTTAATGAGTATTCATGGACAGTAACTTAGCACTGTATTTCAGTACTGTCCTCCTTAATGAGTATTCATGGACAGTAACTGAGCTATGTACTTTAGTACCTTCCTCCTTAAGGAGTATTCATGGGAAGTAACTGATCAATGTATTTCAGTACTGTCGTCCTTAAGGAGTATTCAGGGGCAGTAACTGAGCAATGTATTTCAGTACCGTCCTCCTTAAGGAGTATTCAGAGGCAGTAACTGAGCAATGTATTTCCGTACTGTTCTCCTTAATGAGTATGCAGGGGCAGTAACTTAGCAATGTATTTCAGTACTGTCCTCCTTAAGGAGTATTCAGGGCCAGTAACTGAGCAATGTATTTCAGTACTGTCCTACTTAAGAGGTATTCATGAACAGTAACTGGGCAATGTATTTCAGTACTGTCCTCCTTAATGAGTATTCATGGACAGTAACTGAGCAATGTATTTCAGTACTGTCCTCCTTAAGGAGTATTCAGGGGCAGTAACTGAGCAATGTATTTCAGAATTGTCCTCCTTAAGGAGTATTCAGGGGCAGTAACTGAGCAATGTGTTCAGTACTCTCCTCCTTAAGGTGTATTCAGGGGCAGTAATTGAGCAATGTATTTCAGTACTGTCCTCCTTAAGGAGTATTCAGGGGCAGTAACTGAGCAATGTATTTCAGTACTGTCCTCCTTAATGAGTATTCAGGGGCAGTAACTGAGCAATGTATTTCAGTACTGTCCTCCTTAAGGAGTATTCAGGGGCAGTAACTGAGCAATGTATTTCAGTACTGTCCTCCTTAATGAGTATTCTTGGGAAGTAACTAAGCAATGTATTTCAGTACTGTCGTCCTTAAGGAGTATTCAGGGGCAGTAACAGAGCAATGTATTTCAGTACTGTCCTCCTTAAGAGTATTCAGGACAGTAACTGAGCAATGTATTTCAGTACTGTCCTCCTTAATGAGTATTCAGGGGCAGTAACTGAGCAATGTTTTCAGTACTGTCCTCCTTAAGGAGTATTCAGGGGCAGTAACTGAGCAATGTATTTCAGTACTGTCCTCCTTAAGGAGTATTCAGGGGCAGTAACTGAGCAATGTATTTCAGTACTGTCCTCCTTAATGAGTATTCAGGGGCAATAACTGAGCAATGCATTTCAGTACTGTCCTCCTTAAGGAGTATTCATAGACAGAACGAGCAAGCATTTCATACTGTCCTCCTTAAGGAGTATTCAAAAGTAACTGAGCAATGTATTTCAGTACTGTCCTACTTAATGAGTATTCAGGGGAAGTAAATTAGCAATGTATTTCAGAACTGTCCTCCTTAAGGAGTATTCATGGACAGTAACTGAGCACTGTATTTCAGTACTGTCCTCCTTAAGGAGTATTCAGGGGCAGTAACTGAGCAATGTATTTCAATACTGTCCTCCTTAAGGAGTATTCAGGGGCAGTAACTGAGCAATATATTTCAGAACTGTCCTCCTTAAGGAGTATTCAGGGGCAGTAATTGAGCAATGTATTTCAGTACTGTCCTCCTTAAGGAGTATTCAGGGGCAGTAACTGAGCAATGTATTTCAGAATTGTCCTCCTAAAGGAGTATTCTGGGGCAGCAACTGAGCAATGTCTTTCAGTACTGTCCTCCTTAAGGAGTATTCAGGGGCAGTAACTGAGCAATGTATTTCAGTACTGTCCTCCTTAATGAGTATTCATGGGAAGTAACTGAGAAATGTATTTCAGTACTGTCGTCCTTAAGGAGTATTCAGGGGCAGTAACAGAGCAATGTATTTCAGTACTGTCCTCCTTAATGAGTATTCAGGGGCAGTAACTGAGCAATGTGTTCAGTACTGTCCTCCTTAAGGAGTATTCAGGGGCAGTAACTGAGTAATGTATTTCAGTACTGTCCTCCTTAAGGGGTATTCAGGGGCAGTAACTGAGCAATGTATTTCAGTACTGACCTCCTTAATAACAACAAAAAACAACCCCCCACACACAAAACACACAACCCCAAAACACAACCACAAACAACACCAAAAACACAAAAAACAAAACAAAACCCAACAACACACACACCAAAACCCCCAAAACACAAAACACACACCCCAAAACAAAAACACAAACAACCACAAAACACAAACACAAACAACCCCCAAAACAGGGGCAGTAATAGCAATGTATTTCAGTACTGTCCTCCTTAAGGAGTATTCAGGGACAGAAACTGAGCAATGTATTTCAGTACTGTCCTACTTAAGAGTATTCAGAACAATAACTGAGCAATGCATTTCAGTACTGTCCTCCTTAAGAGTATTCATGGACAGTAACTGAGCAATGCATTTCAGTACTGTCCTCCTTAAGGAGTATTCAGGACAGTAACTAGCAATGCATTTCAGAACTGTCCTCCTTAAGGAGTATTCAGGGGCAGTAACTGAGCAATGTATTTCAGTACTGTCCTCCTTAATGAGTATTCATGGGAAGTAACTGAGCAATGTATTTCAGTACTGTCCTCCTTAAGGAGTATTCAGGGGCAGTAACTGAGCAATGTATTTCAGTACTGTCCTCCTTAATGAGTATTCAGAGGCAGTAACTGAGTAATGTATTTCAGTACTGTTCTCCTTAAGGGGTATTCAGGGGCAGTAACTGAGCAATGTATTTCAGTACTGTCCTCCTTAATGAGTATTCTTGGGAAGTAACTAAGCAATGTATTTCAGTACTGTCGTCCTTAAGGAGTATTCAGGGGCAGTAACAGAGCAATGTATTTCAGTACTGTCCTCCTTAATGAGTATTCAGGGGCAGTAACTGAGTAATGTATTTCAGTACTGTCCTCCTTAATGAGTATTCAGGGGCAGTAACTGAGCAATGTTTTCAGTACTGTCCTCCTTAAGGAGTATTCAGGGGCAGTAACTGAGCAATGTATTTCAGTACTGTCCTCCTTAAGGAGTATTCAGGGATAGAAACTGAGCAATGTATTTCAGTACTGTCCTCCTTAATGAGTATTCAGGGGCAATAACTGAGCAATGCATTTCAGTACTGTCCTCCTTAAGGAGTATTCATGGACAGTAACTGAGCAATGCATTTCAGTACTGTCCTCCTTAAGGAGTATTCATGGATAGTAACTTAGCAATGCATTTCAGTACTGTCCTCCTTCAGCAGTATTCAGGGGCAGTAACTGAGCAATGTATTTCAGAATTGTCCTCCTTAAGGAGTATTCAGGGGCAGAAACTGAGCAATGTCTTTCAGTACTGTCCTCCTTAAGGAGTATTCAGGGGCAGTAACTGAGCAATGTATTTCAGTACTGTCCTCCTTAATGAGTATTCATGGGAAGTAACTGAGCAATGTATTTCAGTACTGTCGTCCTTAAGGAGTATTCAGGGGCAGTAACTGAGCAATGTATTTCAGTACTGTCCTCCTTAATGAGTATTCAGGGGTAGTAACTGAGCAATGTATTTCAGTACTGTCCTCCTTAATGAGTATTCATGGACAGTAACTTAGCACTGTATTTCAGTACTGTCCTCCTTAATGAGTATTCATGGACAGTAACTGAGCTATGTACTTTAGTACCTTCCTCCTTAAGGAGTATTCAGGGGCAGTAACTGAGCAATGTATTTCAGTACTGTCCTCCTTAAGGAGTATTCAGGGGCAGTAACTGAGCAATGTATTTCAGTACTGTCCTCCTTAAGGAGTATTCATGGGAAGTAACTTAGAAAATGTATTTCAGTACTCTCCTCCTTAATGAGTATTCATGGACAGTAACTTAGCAATGTACTTCAGTACCTTCCTCCTTAAGGAGTATTCATGGGAAGTAACTGATCAATGTATTTCAGTACTGTCCTCCTTAATGAGTATTCATGGACAATAACTGAGCAATGTATTACAGTACTGTCCTCCTTAACGAGTATTCAGGGGCAGTAACTGAGCAATGTATTTCAGTACTTTCCTCCTTAATTAATATTAATGGGAAGTAACTGAGCAATATATTTCAGTACTGTCCTCCTTAATGAGTATTCATGGACCATAACTGAGCAATGTATTTCAGTACTGTCCTCCTTAACGTGTATTCAGGGGCAGTAACTTAGCACTGTATTTCAGTACTGTCCTCTTGAATGAGTATTCATGGACAGTAACTGAGCAATGTATTTCAGTACTGTCCTCCTTAATGAGTATTCATGGACCATAACTGAGCAATGTATTTCAGTACTGTCCTTCTTAAGGAGTATTCATGGGAAGTAACTGAGAAAATATATTTCAGTACTCTCCTCCTTAAGGAGTATTCAGGGGCAGTAACTTAGCAATGTATTTCAGTACTATCCTCCTTAAGGAGTATTCAGGGGCAGTAACTGAGCAATGTATTTCAGTACTGTCCTCCTTAAGGAGTATACATGGACAGTAACTGAGCAATGTATTTC
>CM026402.1:73372869-73456954 GCA_014843695.1 Archivesica marissinica | reverse complement strand
AAGGAAAGTCGTCCCACGACTTATTCATAGAGTTTGCTAGCTTGATTCTAAATCCAAGGAAAGTCGTCCTATGACTTATTCATAGAGTTTGCTAGCTTTATTCTAAATCCAATGAAAGTCGTCCCACGACTTATTCATAGAGTTTGCTAGCTTGATTCTAAATCCAAGGAAAGTCGTCCTATGACTTATTCATAGAGTTTGCTAGCTTGATTCTAAATCCAATAAAGTCGTCCCACGACTTATTCATAGAGTTTGCTAGCTTGATTCTAAATCCAAGGAAAGTCGTCCTATGACTTATTCATAGAGTTTTCTAGCTTGATTCTAAATCCAAGGAAAGTCGTCCTATGTCTTATTCATAGAGTTTGCTAGCTTGATTCTAAATCCAAGGAAAGTCGTCATATGACTTATTCATAGAGTTTGGTAGCTTGATTCTAAATCCAATGAAAGTCGTCCTACGACTTATTCATAGAGTTTGCTAGTTGTTTTGGTGTGTGTTTTTGGTTTGTGCTTGATTCTAAATCCAAGGAAAGTCGTCCCACGACTTATTCATAGAGTTTGCTAGCTTGATTCTAAATCCAATGAAAGTCGTCCTATGACTTATTCATAGAGTTTGCTAGCTTGATTCTAAATCCAAGGAAAGTCGTCCCACGACTTATTCATAGAGTTTGCTAGCTTGATTCTAAATCCAATGAAAGTCGTCCTATGACTTATTCATAGAGTTTGCTAGCTTGATTCTAAATCCAAGGAAAGTCGTCCCACGACTTATTCATAGAGTTTGCTAGCTTGATTCTAAATCCAATGAAAGTCGTCCTATGACTTATTCATAGAGTTTGCTAGCTTGATTCTAAATCCAAGGAAAGTCGTCCCACGACTTATTCATAGAGTTTGCTAGCTTGATTCTAAATCCAATGAAAGTCGTCCTATGACTTATTCATAGAGTTTGCTAGCTTGATTCTAAATCCAAGGAAAGTCGTCCCACGACTTATTCATAGAGTTTGCTAGCTTGATTCTAATTGTTGTGTTTGTTTTTGTTTTGTTGTTTTGGGTTTTTGGTTTGTGTTTTTTTTTTTTGGTTTGTGTTGTTTTGGTGGTTGTTGTTTTGGGTTGGTGTTGTTTATCCAATAAAGTCGTCCCACGACTTATTCATAGAGTTTGCTAGCTTGATTCTAAATCCAAGGAAAGTCGTCCTATGACTTATTCATAGAGTTTGCTAGCTTGATTCTAAATCCAAGGAAAGTCGTCCCACGACTTATTCATAGAGTTTGCTAGCTTGATTCTAAATCCAAGGAAAGTCGTCCTATGACTTATTCATAGAGTTTGCTAGCTTGATTCTAAATCCAAGGAAAGTCGTCCCACGACTTATTCATAGAGTTTGCTAGCTTGATTCTAAATCCAAGGAAAGTCGTCCTATGACTTATTCATAGAGTTTGCTAGCTTGATTCTAAATCCAAGGAAAGTCGTCCCACGACTTATTCATAGAGTTTGCTAGCTTGATTCTAAATCCAAGGAAAGTCGTCCTATGACTTATTCATAGAGTTTGCTAGCTTGATTCTAAATCCAAGGAAAGTCGTCCCACGACTTATTCATAGAGTTTGCTAGCTTGATTCTAAATCCAAGGAAAGTCGTCCTATGACTTATTCATAGAGTTTGCTAGCTTGATTCTAAATCCAATGAAAGTCGTCCCACGACTTATTCATAGAGTTTGCTAGCTTGATTCTAAATCCAGTAAGTGAGTAAACAAACTGTCACTATATAAATATACGTTTTAGACTTCTTAGACTACAATATTACTTGTTTTAGGGAAAGACGACATAAGATACTACGGTACTGGCGTGGACGAAACGATGCATACGGAAGATATCCTTGCTGACTTGATCAGGTGGTACATTAGTGATCAGACGACAATAATAATGTATCTGATTAGTTTAATCATTATTTATTTCAGTATTTGTACATATAATTTAACAACCATAGACTGAAAAGAAAACTTATATAGTTCTTCTCCCTAATTGTTGAATGATCGTTCATAAGATGTTAATAACTTAATACAGCATTCCAACGAGAGACATTGGTCCGTTACATTGGTCCGTTACATTGGTCCCGTTACATTGGTCCGTTACATTGGTCCGTTACATTGGTCCCGTTACATTGGTCCGTTACATTGGTCCGTTACATTGGTCTCTTGAATATCCTTCAAGGGGTGGGTCTTTTTAATTGGATTCCTCTGTTTTCATCGTCGTTTCAATGTTCAACCGTTTCTCCCATAAGTATAATATCAACAGACGTCATCCATTACAAGCAAGGAAGTGTGTCCGGATATACCCACACACCTCCCGCAAGTAAGCTGGATAGCTTAGCTTCTTCACGTGAAGAATTCGACACCCTCAGTAGGATTCTAACCCACACTGGTCAGAGACAAGTTATTTGAAATCAACGACCGTAACCAACGGCTACGAAGGAGGCCCCTACAATGGAAGTCATTAGTACAATATAAGTGTATCAATTTATTGCTACTAGTATACCGTAAAACCTGTATTAAGCAGCCATCCAAGGGAATCACATAAACTGGCTATTAACGCAGGTGTCTGCTTAATAGAGGTCACATGTATAATAAATAAACATTTTTTAGAAACTGGCTACTTATTACAGGTTGCCTGCTTAATCAAGGTGGCTACTAACACAGGTTTGACTGTAAATATAAAAATAATCGTATATTACCTGTACACGTATATTACCTGTACACGTATATTACCTGTACACGTATATCTTGGATCACAATAACACGTCTTCAGACATGCGGTCAACTATATTGTTTTAGCTTAGTTTTGCTTGTTTGTTTCGGGGTTTGAAAATGGCGCTTATTGGTGGAGGAAGACGCACTATACTATGTTGGCCTAGTTTTGTATTTTGCTTTGGGTTTTAGCGATACCGACCACCTAGGTCATATGGCGACTGCCTAGCTGTTTATAGACGGGTCAGTAGTCCAGTGGTTAACACGCTGGACTGCGAATTCAGGGATCGCAGGTTCGACCACCACGTCTGACCCTAATATAATTGTATTGGTCTTTCAGGTGGGACTTTAAACCGAGGTCACGTGTCGGTGCTTTACACCTCGCACTTAAAAGAACCAGAGGAGACTCTGGAATGGGTCTCTGTCTATATCATTGCACTAGCCTCGAAAATCTAAACCGACCAATTTCTTCAGGAGGCGTCGCCAGCCATCGGTTTTGTCCTAGACCATCAGTTTATGTTTTGATGAATCGTTGACCTGATCCATGTCCATTATGTTCTCCCTTCAGAAATATTATTCCAGACAATTTGTTTGAATCAACGTTTGCCCAGACGCAGACAATGTACGATGTGAAGGAAAGTGTCAAAGAGATCAACACAACACGTGGATTGAGAAACGAAACCGTTAAAACAGTCACAAAATATTTAGAGAAATCAGGAGGAGCAAATGTTATTGGTAAAATTACAAGCGCCAACCATATTGTCATTTAAGAACAACAATAATATATATCTGCATAATGACACATACCATACCATAGTGTCATTTAATAGCACAACAATAATATATATCTGCATAATGACATATACCCTTCCATAATGACACATACCCATCCATAATGACACATACCCTTCCATAATGACACATACCCTTCCATAATGACACATACCCATCCATAATGACATATACCCATCCATAATGACATATACCCTTCCATAATGACATATACCCTTCCATAATGACACATACCCATCCATAATGACATATACCCTTCCATATTGACATATACCCATCCATAATGACATATACCCTTCCATAATGACACATACCCATCCATAATGACATATACCCTTCCATAATGACATACACCCTTCCATAATGACACATACCCATCCATAATGACATATACCCTTCCATAATGACATATACCCATCCATAATGACATATACCCATCCATAATGACATATACCCTTCCATAATGACATATACCCATCCATAATGGCACATATCCTTCTATAATGACATATACCCTTCTATAATGACATATACCCTCCCATAATGACACATACCCTTCCATAATGACATATACCCTTCCATAATGACATATACCCTTCAATAATGGCACATACTCGTCCATAATGACACATACCCTTCCATAATGGCACATACTCTTCCATAATGACACATATAATTCCATAATGTAACATGCCATTCCATAATGACACATACCATTTCATAATGACACATACCATTCCATAATGACACATACTCATCCATAATGACGCATAACCTTCCATAATGACACATACCCTTCCATCATGACATATACCCTTTCATAATTACCATTCCATAATGACACATACCTTTCCATAATGACACATACCCATCCATAATGACACATACCCTTCCATAATGACACATACCATTCCACAATGACACATACCATCCATAATGACACAAACCCTTCCATAATGACACACACCATTCCAAAATGACACATACCCATCCATAATGACACATACCCATCCATAATGACACAAACCCTTCCATAATGACACATACCATTCCATAAGGACACATACCCTTCCATAATGACACATACCCACCCATAATGACACATACCCTTCCATAATGACACATACCCTTCCATAATGACACATACCATTCCATAATGACACATACCCACCCATAATGACACATACCCTTCCATAATGACACATACCCTTCCATAATGACACATACCATTCCACAATGACACATACCCATCCATAATGGCACAAACCCTTCCATAATGACACATACCATTCCATAATGACACATACCCACCCATAATGACACATACCCTTCCATAATGACACATACCCTTCCATAATGACACATACCATTCCACAATGACACATACCCATCCATAATGGCACAAACCCTTCCATAATGACACATACCCTTCCATAATGACACATACCCATCCATAATGACACATACCCATCCATAATGACACATACCATTCCAAAATGACACATACCCATCCATAATGACACATACCCATCCATAATGACACAAACCCTTCCACAATGACACACACCCTTCCATAATGACACATACCAATCCGTAATGACACATACCCATCCATAATGACACATACCCTTCCATAATGACACATATCCATCCTAATGACACATACCCTTCCATAATGAAACATACCCATCCATAATGGCACAAACCCTTCCATAATGACACATACCATTCCATAATGACACATACCCATCCATATTGACACATACCATTCCATAATGACACATACCCTTCCATAATGACACATACCCTTCCATAATGACACATACCCTTCCATAATGACACATATCCTTCCATAATGACACATACCCTTCCATAATGACACATGCCCTTCCATAATGACACATACCCTTCCATAATGACACATACCCTTCCCATTATTACCCTTCCATAATGACACATATCCTTCCATAATGACACATATCCTTCCATAATGACACATACCCTTCCATAATGACACATACCCTTCCATAATGACACATACCCTTCCATAATGACACATGCCCTTCCATAATGACACATACCCTTCCATAATGACACATCCCTTCCAAATGTAATGCATCTTAGTCCTGCCATAATACTATTTACACTAATACTACACTGTGCACACTAGACTTTGGGTTCGTTCTGCTATGGCCCATTGGTGAGTCGCCATCTGTTTAAGTTATGGTTTTCGATTGCCTACCAGTATGGCGCCTGACCTACAACGATAGGATTCGGGAAGTACTGATGTTCATAAAAAAGGTGTCTCATAAGTCAGTAATGGCTGGTCCTTTCAATAGGGTCGACACTATAATAAACAAATACTTTAGTTTTACGTTTATACCCGGATTAGCTACATATAAGGCATTCATCTCTGTTACAGGCAATAACACAATCGTGCTCTGTAGATTACTTACTAACAATCACACTATTGTTACAACTAACATGGACTTATATATCCATATTCCAGGACTCATATTTGCATGCACTCTGCTGGGTTTGGGAGCGGCAAGCATGAAAGAGAAGGGTAAGCTGTTTGTGGCCGTTGTCCAGTCGATCTCGATCTCGGTCATCGCTGTTATGCGCTGGTGTCTGTGGTGAGTGGTAGCCGATTTCCAATACATGTCAGAAACTGCCAATGGTGTTGCTTATAGTTTGTGTTGGGGTTATTGAACGTTTCCTGTTCGTGATGGTTTCTGTCATGGGTGGGCAACGTTTACTAGTTCCATACATCATCATTGCTGAAACCGTTATTCAGTCTGTCTCGGACATCGTCATTGTTGATGCTCCCTTGTTTCTATGGTTACTGATAACCGTTATTCAGTATGTCTCGGACATCGTCATTGTTGATGCTCGCTTGTTTCTATGGTTACTGATAACCGTTATTCAATCTGTCTCGGACATCGTCATTGCTGATGCTCGCTTGTTTCTATGGTTACTGATAACCGTTAATCAATCTGTCTCGGACATCGTCATTGTTGATGCTCGCTTGTTTCTATGGTTACTGATAACCGTTATTCAGTATGTCTCGGACATCGTCATTGTTGATGCTCGCTTGTTTCTATGGTTACTGATAGCCGTTATTCAGTATGTCTCGGACATCGTCATTGTTGATGCTCGCTTGTTTCTATGCTTACTGATAACCGTTATTCAGTATGTCTCGGATATCGTCATTGTTGATGCTCGCTTGTTTCTATGGTTAATGATAACCGTTATTCAATCTGTCTCGGACATCGTCATTGCTGATGCTCGCTTGTTTCTATGGTTACTGATAACCGTTATTCAATCTGTCTCGGACATCGTCATTGTTGATGCTCGCTTGTTTCTATGGTTACTGATAACCGTTATTCATTATGTCTCGGACATCGTCATTGCTGATGCTCGCTTGTTTCTATGGTTACTGATAACCGTTATTCAATCTGTCTCGGACATCTTTATTGCTGATGCTCGCTTGTTTCTTTGGTTAATGATAACCGTTATTCAATCTGTCTCGGACATCGTCATTGTTGATGCTCGTTTGTTTCTTTGGTTAATGATAACCGTTATTCAATCTGTCTCGGACATCGGACATGGGAATGTAAACGTATACATCAGAATGCACTTGTGCGGGACAAGAGTGGTCAGAATTAGTCCAACACGTCAACCGTATGATCTTAAATTTAGGTGTATTTAACGTCGCTACCGGTTGCCCATTTGAGCGACGGGCAGTTTACCTAACAACATCTTTCCTGGGCATGCTCAAGCGGTTAACCAGTACTTGTTGCATCAACCTCTGTAAGAAACTGCCAACCTTTTCATTTAAATGAAACACGGTTTGAGCGGGGCTCGAACCCGTGACCATCAGTGATGATTAGAGGTTACAGTGGTAGACAAGTCAGTGACCTTAACCACTCGACCACGGAAGCGGTTCGTTATCATACCTTATATATGTCAGGGGAGGTAACTAAAGCCTAAACTAAAGTGGGGCTACGTCAGAATATGTCATCAGAAACGAGGCTATCTGACTTGGGTGGAATATCCTTGTCCCACATCAGTGCATATGGAGGATAGTCTTACATCATTCCCGGTTAACACATATAATATGTGGATCGCAATACTAGGATAAATAGAATATTAGGTTACTGTCTTATACATTGTACTGTATTAGTGTCGCCTCAGACAAATTACAAGGCTCGGCAGAATCTCGCCTTTTATGTGTTATCCAACTCGCCTAATAAATTAACATATAGAAGACATTTGGCTGATGGCTTTACAAAATACCTCCCTGTAAAATAACCTCTGCATTCCAGTGGTACTGGATAGCATCCTCCAGCTATCAATACTATATTTCCTGTATGGGCTGTTGTTATTAACCTCTGCATTCCAGATAGCATCCTCCAGCTATCAATACTATATTTCCTGTATGGGTTGTTGTTATTAACCTCTGCATTCCAGTGGTACTGGATAGCATCCTCCAGCTATCAATACTATATTTCCTGTATGGGTTGTTGTTATTAACCTCTGCATTCCAGTGGTACTGGATAGCATCCTCCAGCTATCAATATTATATGTCCTGTATGGGTTGTTGTTATTAACCTCTGCATTCCAGATAGCATCCTCCAGCTATCAATATTATATGTCCTGTATGGGTTGTTGTTATTAACCTCTGCATTCCAGATAGCATCCTCCAGCTATCAATACTATGTGTCTTGTATGGGTTGTTGTTATTAACCTCTGCATTCCAGATAGCATCCTCCAGCTACCAATACTATATTTCTTGTATGGGTTGTTGTTATTAACACTACAAATCCATACAATTCCAATGTAAAATTGTTGAACGTTGTGCATATTTACATCCATTTTACAGGAGAGCAAAATTCAAAATCTGTAGACGTGGTTTATTGCAGATTTAACAACGGTAGATTTGTTCTGTGTTTATAGGAACACAATATCATGTCATGTTACAATTATTTTTATCACATAACTTTGATGTGTAATACAGTCGTCTCATAAATTAGTGGATGACCACACGTTTAATAACACATGAAAGGATGCTGATTGGTTGTATCTTGCTGACAGCTTGCAAAATACATTACATGTTGTTTGTATTCAAGCTTTATATGTTGAAAATCAATTGATAAAAATCAATAAAATGCTAAATATGAACTAGCAGAATACAGTGATAAAAAATATTATGGCGATTATTTTCATGTAGTTGCTTGATTACCAGGGACTATTTACTACGGCGTACGGATGCAACTTAATGTAATAAGGCTCAAAAATATACTGACAAACAGAAGCGTATTTCATCCATCAAATTTATGATTGCTGCAATGTGATAACAATGGTGGTGATTTCATTATAGGCTCGCTTAATAGCAAAATTGCAAACCGAGTTACGTAATATATGGTATGAAATAAGCACTCATATAAGATCGTATATGTATACAAGTATGATTGCTTCAGGACTACCCCGCTAGGTGTGGTCAGTCTTATTGGTGCATCAATAGCAGGAACGGAGGACGTGGCGGACGTGTTTGCGAAGCTAGGTGTGTTTATTGCTGCCGTGACTGTCGGCATCATCTTCCAGCAACTTGTTCTCATGACTGGCATATACTTTGTATTTACCCGACGCAATCCCTTCCAACATCTCATCAGTATCACGAGACCTTGGATGATAGCATTCGCGTCAACAACAACGTAAGTTAACCAATGAGAGACATCGTTGCTTTTTCTATTACCTCCCTTGGCAGATAAAGACCGATTTATCCCGAAATGTATATATACTGAGTCAAAAAAGAAATGATATCTGGTGTTTATGTGTCTATAATTTCAACATTTATTAAGAAAATTCTTTGAAAATTCATAAGATGATAGTCCAACATGTTTGAAAGAGGGGCACATAAAGCATAATGAGCCTCCGAAACTGTCTGCTGCGTGATGACGTAATTCGTCGGACAGGGGTCTAATGGAGTTTTCACACAGACGTCAATACCGAGTATGGGCACCATTTGCGTCTCTCACTGCAATGCACCGCCGTCGCATCGAACGGAAGAGTGTCTGAATCTCTTGCTGGTCAATATTTGTCCACTCCTGACGCAAAACATCCCTCAGTTGGTTTAACGTTACCGGCTGACGTCGTCTGACGCGGCGGTCTAACGTATCCCACAAATGTTCTATGGGTGACAAGTGTGGTGACAAAGCAGGCCACGGCAGGGTTTCAATATTGTTCTGCTCCAATAATGTGGTGGAAATCCGAGCAGTATGACACCTGGCGTTGTCCTGCTGGAACAGTGTGACGTTTCTGTTGGCGTTAAAGAACGGCACAACAACTGGCGCAAGGATCTCATCACAGTACCGCTGGGCGTTTAGGTTCCCGTCCACCACTAACAGTTCAGTGCGACTGCCGAAGGTGATACCGCCCCACGCCATAACGCTTCCGCCCCCGAACAGATCGACCTGACGTACACATGCGTCGGCGTAACGTTCACCGCGTCTGCGATATACCCGCTCTCTGCCATCCGCTCGACGCAAACAGAACCGCGATTCATCGCTAAACATCACCGAATTCCACTGTAACCGAGTCCAGCGAGCACGTTCCGTCGTCAATTCCCGCCGTACGTCACGGTGACGTCGTGTCAGGATGGGTCCAACGTATGGCCGATAGGCACGAATACCACGTTCACCGAGCCGGTTCCTGACTGTTTGTGCACTGATGCGATTGTTGGTCATCCCAGGAGTAACGGCAGCTGTGTGCGTAGCAGGTAGGAACCGGTCACGTAAATGTGACGTCCGAATGTGACGGTCCTGTTCACGCGTCGTCACACGTGGTCGACCAGATCTTGGACGGTCGTCCACCGATCCATGTGTTCGATAACGTCGAAGTAGACGTGTTATCGTGATCCGCGTAACCCCCGAGTCGATTTGCGACGTCACGCTGACGTAAACCGCCACCAATCATGCCAATGGCACGCATTCTCTGATTGCGGTTTAGCCTAGGCATTTTGTTAGAGGTAACAATGGGTATGTAAGGTGTTTTTCCTCGATGATAATGCAATACCAGTACAATAAACCGGTATTCCGATTTGTACATGTGTAGGAAGTTGTCTTTGTTGAGGAGCACGTGCAAATCAGAAATTCGGCGTTCCAGGATTATCGGGTGTTTATTTACCTGTGTTTATGGTTGGCTGACGTTGCAATAAGATACCCGGTACTGATACGTAATAATATATTAAACCTTTCTATGGTTTTATCCGTTTTACGTCATTTTTAGTTTGGTATCTTTTCTTTTTTGACTCAGTATGCAATAATAATATTTGATTGCAAATCAATAGTAAACATGCGATAAGATACAATATATAGTACATGTATATATGAACATGCAAGTGGTTTGGGCTACACGTCTTAGCAACAACAACGGTCCGAACCGTATATCATGTAGAACAAGTTTCGTCATTGGCGTCAATATCCGTAGCTTATCGATACCTGCTATCATTGACTGACCACTACATCACATGTACGCAACAGCTCATAATTCTACATTAAATTACATAGTAAACTGTTTGTAATCTCTAAATAACGTCTTCATTGTTAAACTTATCAAATTAGTCCTCGTATCGGTGTTGCTGAAGCAATCGAACGACCACAGGACGAATAACTTGGTTTACAAACCCTCTTGTGTTTAAATTCCCATTAATAACCACCAGGTCAGTTCTAAAAGTGTGGTTTATCGCTGCCCTAACCATCACACCACCCACACCAAAACGGTTGTGCTCCAGCACATAATTGCGTACCGTTCAGTACGTGGACGGTAAACGCGAACACGTTCGTCGGCAAAGGAAACATTAAAGCGAGATTCGTCACTAAAGACAACATCACGCCAACGTCTTCCGCAGTTACTCTGTAAAATACTGCAATCAACCAATTCACAATAGAGTTAATCCACTTATATAATACGTCGCCAAATATCTTGATAATCAGTGACGAGACATTAATGGTCAGTCGTCACGCACCCGTTGGCACCCACCTTTACACTATGTTTATCTATCGTTCTGTACGTGAGTATCGTTGCGTTTTCTTACATTCTCAGTGCTGTAGCTATTCCGGAGATGTTGACATCGTGTGAAGACAAGAACAATATGGACACGAGAATCACCAGATTCGTCATACCATTCAGCGTAACCATCAACCGTAGCGGCAGCGCTCTGTATATAGCTGGGGCTACAGTGTTCGTAGCCAATCTCACAGGCACCGAACTCAACATTGTCGATCTTCTATTGATATGGTACATCAACATTTTTAAAACATTATCCCAATAGTGTTCGTAATCTGATTTACTTTCTACCATAAATTTATTCAATCGCTCTAGGTATGCACTAGTGGTAGCGCCTTCGATTCAGATTCGAAAAGTCCGGAGTTCGTGCCCAGCTATAGCCGTTACTAATTCGCCCTTATGCAAGTCATTTAAATTACACATTACATCTTCTTGGCGATGGATTCCACCATGAAATTCAGTCTCGATAACGATGTATCTATTGTTGTAAAAACTTGTTTCGCAATCGAGCTAATATAAGTTTGTATAAATTAAGTGTATATTTATCGTCGACCCCCACATTTAGGTGCACGTCTCTAGAAATGTGTTAGTTATTTTCTGGGAGAATATTGCATGCAAACTGAAGAAGATTCCCGTCCCAACAGTCAAATGTATTTTTAATCATGCATATTATCATATTCCAGCAGGAATACATCGGAAGTTTGCATATTTGTTGTTTTTTCAACGTTATTTATTTTACAACGATTACATGTGGTATATAGGACACTTCAAGTTTACCATTCAGACGGATGTAGAGTACCCCTCACCGCTGTAGGTTCGAATCCCACTGAGTTTGACGACTTCTCGTGTATAAGACGATTGATACAATTTTGAAAACTACAATAGCGGGAAATGTTTATTGTAATTAAATGTGTGCAGTTTTACACATATGATTGTGTATATATAATGAATAAACAAAGTTTCTGACTTCACCAAAAAAAAGAAAAAAAAAGTTTGTCGACTTATTTCGTGCGAGGAAGCTATCCAGTTGGCTTGCGTAAGGTCAGTGCTTCTACCCAGGCGCCCGCCCGTGCCTGATATACGTGTGGCGTCAGTGGTCCAATGGTAGATCGTCGGATTTGGAATCGAACGATCCGGGTTCGATACTCAGTCAGTCCACGTATGTAGTGTCATTGAGCAAGGCACCTCACACACATTGCTTAGTACTGGTTAACCGCTATGGTCGGCTTAGCATGCCCAGGAAAACATGTATAGGTCCCCGCAATGGGTTTGACATTAAGGGAACATACATGCATACTACTCAGAGGGAACACCGAGGTCTTCCTTCACCAATAATACTTTGCAGTTGGTTAGCTGCCATATGCCATTAACCCCTGAAAACAAAAACAAACTTTCTATGTTTATGTAATATTTACAGGTTGCTGGTTTCCGTGGCAGCGATGGCTATTCCGGCAATCCCCAGTGCCAGCATTATGACAACACTAATGGTGCTAACGTCCATGAACATCCCAGTAGATGACGTGGTCATGCTCATTGCCGTGGAGTGGTATCTGTGAGTCAAACAGCTTCATACATTTTATTCATTGCTATATGTGAGTCAAAGTTTTAACTTTATTTATGAAGCAAGTTTTAACAACATATATTAATCACTCTCGTTGGCGCAGATGAAAGCGTATATGTGATCATTCGTGTTGGGGGAACCCTAGTACCGGAGTAAACTCACTTGACCGATCTGGCGACCACCGTACCATCTCACATACTTCCCGGTCCGAGGATGGAACCGGGGTGCATTGGTAAGAAGCGAGCACGCTAACCACTGGGGCTAATCGGACAGCCGAGTAAACAAGCTTCCTACAAATAGGTCATATACACGCGAAAAAAGAGCTACACAGTGAGATACATTGCTGGTTTTCTAGTATCTCCCTTAGCAGATAAAGTTCGATTTATCCCGAAAAGTATATTGATCGGTTTAGTTGGAATCTTTTGTTTTTACTGTTGTTCCATAGCTAGATGTTGAAGTATGATAAATGTGATTTTATGAAAATCATGTTAATTAATTGATAACAAATATTTACAGTAAAGTAGATCTATTCATTGAACATGCTGTAGGATATCAGTCGAGATTTACAGTAAAGTAGAACATACTGTAGGATATCTGTCGAGATTTAATAAATATAAGATGAGAACACGGATGCCGAAGTATAATAAATGTATCATGTGATTTTATCAAAATATTAATTAATTAATAATAAATTTTGAAAGTATATTATACTGTAGGACATCTGTCGAGTTTAATAATTTAATAATTATAAGATGAGAAAACGGATGACGATTGACGACATGTATTACAAGCAGCCGACAACAACAATAAACACAGTGAAAACAAATTAAAAACACCTATCCCCTTACGGAGTATTCAGGGGAAGTAACTTAGCACTGTATTTCAGTACTGTCCTCCTTAAGGAGTATTCAGGGACAATAACTGAGCAATGTATTTCAGTACTGTCCTCCTTCAGGAGTATTCAGGGACAGTAACTGAGCAATGTATTTCAGTACAGTCCTCCTTAAGGAGTATTCAGGGGCAGTAACTGAGCAATGTATTTCAGTACTGTCCTCCTTCAGGAGTATTCAGGGGAAGTAATTGAGCAATGTATTTCAGTACTGTCCTCCTTAAGGAGTATTCAGGGGCAGTAACTGAGCAATGTATTTCAGTACTGTCCTCCTTAAGGAGTATTCAGGGGCAGTAACTGAGCAATGTATTTCAGTACTGTCCTCCCTAAGGAGTATTCAGGGGCAATAACTGAGCAATGTATTTCAGTACTGTCCTCCTTAAGGAGTATTCATGGACAGTAACTGAGCAATGCATTTCAGTACTGTCCTCCTTAAGGAGTATTCATGGACAGTAACTTAGCAATGCATTTCAGTACTGTCCTCCTTCAGGAATATTCAGGGGAAGTAACTGAGCAATGTATTTCAGTACTATCTTCCTTAAGGAGTAGTCAGGGGCAGTAACTGAGCAATGTATTCAGTACTGGCCTCCTTAATGAGTATTCATGGGCAGCAACTGAGCAATGTATTTCAGTACTGTCCTCCTTAATGAGTATTCATGGGAAGTAACTGAGCAATGTATTTCAGTACTGTCCTCCTTAATGAGTATTCATGGGAAGTAACTGAGCAATGTATTTCAGTACTGTCCTCCTTAATGAGTATTCATGGGAAGTAACTGAGCAATGTATTTCAGTACTGTCCTCCTGAATGAGTATTCATGGGAAGTAACTGAGCAATTTATTTCAGTACAGTCCTCCTTAAGGAGTATTCATGGACAGTAAGTGAGCAATGTATTTCAGTACTGTCCTCCTTAATGAGTATTCAGGTGAAGTAACTGAGCAATGTATTTCAGAACTGTTCTCCTTAAGGAGTATTCAGGGGCAGTACCTTGGCGATGTATTTCAGTACTGTCCTCCTTAAGTAGTATTCAGGGGCAGTAACTGAGCAATGCATTTCAGTACTGTCCTCCTTCAGGAGTATTCAGGGGCAGTAACTGAGCAATGTATTTCAGTACTGTCCTCCTTAAGGAGTATTCAGGGACAGTAACTGAGCAATGTATTTCAGTACTGTTCTCCTTCAGGAGTATTCAGGGGAAGTAATTGAGCAATGTATTTCAGTATTATCCTCCTTAAGGAGTATTCATGGACAGTAACTGAGCAATGTATTTCAGTACTGTCCTCCTTAAGGAGTATTCAGGGGCAGTAACTGAGCAATGTATTTCAGTACTGTCCTCCTTAAGGAGTATTCAGGGGCAGTAACTGAGCAATGTATTTCAGTACTGTCCTCCCTAAGGAGTATTCAGGGGCAATAACTGAGCAATGTATTTCAGTACTGTCCTCCTTAAGGAGTATTCATGGACAGTAAATAAGCAATGCATTTCAGTACTGTCCTCCTTAAGGAGTATTCATGGACGGTAACTTAGCAATGCATTTCAGTACTGTCCTCATTCAGGAATATTCAGGGGAAGTAACTGAGCAATGTATTTCAGTACTGTCTTCCTTAAGGAGTAGTCAGGGGCAGTAACTGAGCAATGTATTTCAGTACTGGCCTCCTTCAGGAGTATTCAGGTGCAGTAACTGAGCAATGTATTTCAGTACTGTCCTCCTTAATGAGTATTCATGGGCAGCAACTGAGCAATGTAATTCAGTACTGACCTCCTTAAGGAGTATTCATGGGCAGTAAATGAGAAATGTATTTCAGTACTGTGCTCCTTAAGGAGTAATCAGGGGAAGTAACTGAGCACTGTATTTCAGTACTGTCCTCTTTAAGGAGTAGTCATGGACAGTAACTGAGCAATGTATTTCAGTACTGTCCTCCTTAAGGAGTATTCAGGGGAAGTAACTGAGCAATGTATTTCAGTACTGTCCTCTTTAAGGAGTATTCAGGGGAAGTAACTGAGCAATATATTTCAGTACTGTCCTCTTTAAGGAGTATTCAAGGGAAGTAACTGAGCAATGTATTTCAGTACTGTCCTCCTTAATGAGTATTCAAGGGAAGTAACTGAGCAATGTATTTCAGTACTGTCCTCATTAAGGAGTATTCATGGACAGTAACTGAGCAATTTATTTCAGTACAGTCCTCCTTAAGGAGTATTCATGGACAGTAAGTGAGCAATGTATTTCAGTACTGTCCTCCTTAATGAGTATTCATGTGAAGTAATTGAGCAATGTATTTCAGAAATGTCCTCCTTAAGGAGTATTCAGGGGCAGTACCTTGGCGATGTATTTCAGTACTGTCCTCCTTAAGGAGTATTCAGGGGCAGTAACTGAGCAATGTATTTCAGTACTGTCCTCCTTCAGGAGTATTCAGGGACAGTAACTGAGCAATGTATTTCAGTACTGTCCTACTTCAGGAGTATTCAGGGGAAGTAATTGAGCAATGTATTTCAGTATTGTCCTCCTTAAGGAGTATTCATGGACAGTAACTGAGCAATGTATTTCAGTACTGTCCTCCTTAAGGAGTATTCAGGGGCAGTAACTGAGCAATGTATTTCAGTACCGTCCTCCTTAAGGAGTATTCAGGGGCAGTAACTGAGCAATGTATTTCAGTACTGTCCTCCTTAATGAGTATTCATGGACAGTAACTGAGCAATGTATTTCAGTACTGTCCTCCTTAAGGAGTAGTCATGGGCAGCAACTGAGCAATGTATTTCAGTACTGTCCTCCTTAAGGAGTATTCATTGGCAGCAATTGAGCAATGTAATTCAGTACTGTCCTCCTTAAGGAGTATTCATGGGCAGTAACTGAGCAATGTATTTCAGTACTGTGCTCCTTAAGGAGTATTCAGGGGAAGTAACTGAGCAATGTATTTCAGTACTGTCCTCCTTAAGGAGTAGTCATGGGCAGTAACTGAGCAATGTATTTCCGTACTGTCCTCCTTAATGAGTATTCAAGGGAAGTAACTGAGCACTGTATTTCAGTACTGTCCTCTTTAAGGAGTAGTCATGGACAGTAACTGAGCAATGTATTTCAGTACTGTCATCCTTAAGGAGTATTCAGGGGAAGTAACTGAGCAATGTATTTCAGTACTGTCCTCTTTAAGGAGTATTCAGGGGAAATAACTCAGCAATATATTTCAGTACTGTCCTCTTTAAGGAGTATTCAAGGGAAGTAACTGAGCAATGTATTTCAGTACTGTCCTCCTTAATGAGTATTCATGGGAAGTAACTGAGCAATGTATTTCAGTACTGTTCTCCTTAATGAGTATTCAGGTGAAGTAACTGAGCAATGTATTTCAGAACTATTCTCCTTAAGGAGTATTCAGGGGCAGTACCATGGCGATGTATTTCAGTACTGTCCTCCTTAAGGAGTATTCAGGGGCAGTAACTGAGCAATGTATTTCAGTACTGTCCTCCTTCAGGAGTATTCAGGGGCAGTAACTGAGCAATGTATTTCAGTACTGTCCTCCTTAAGGAGTATTCAGGGACAGTAACTGAGCAATGTATTTCAGTACTGTCCTCCTTCAGGAGTATTCAGGGGAAGTAATTGAGCAATGAATTTCAGTATTATCCTCCTTAAGGAGTATTCATGGACAGTAACGGAGCAATATATTTCAGTACTGTCCTCCTTAAGGAGTATTCAGGGGCAGTAACTGAGCAATGTATTTCAGTACTGTCCTCCTTAAGGAGTATTCAGGGGCAGTAACTGAGCAATGTATTTCAGTACTGTCCTCCTTAAGGAGTATTCATGGACAGTAAATGAGCAATGCATTTCAGTACTGTCCTCCTTAAGGAGTATTCATGGACAGTAACTTAGCAATGCATTTCAGTACTGTCCTCATTCAGGAATATTCAGGGGAAGTAACTGAGCAATGTATTTCAGTACTGTCCTCCTTAATGAGTATTCATGGGCAGCAACTGAGCAATGTATTTCAGTACTGTCCTCCTTAATGAGTATTCATGGACAGTAACTGAGCAATGTATTTCAGTACTGTCCTCCTTAAGGAGTATTCATGGGAAGTAACTGAGCAATGTATTTCAGTACTGTCCTCCTGAATGAGTATTCATGGGAAGTAACTGAGCAATGTTTTTCAGTACTGTACTCCTTAATGAGTATTCATGGACAGTAACTGAGAAATGTATTTCAGTACTGACCTCCTTAAGGAGTAGTCATGGGCAGCAACTGAGCACTGTATTTCAGTACTGTCCTCCTTAATGAGTATTCATGGGCAGCAACTGAGCAATGTAATTCAGTACTGACCTCCTTAAGGAGTATTCATGGGCAGTAAATGAGAAATGTATTTCAGTACTGTGCTCCTTAAGGAGTAATCAGGGGAAGTAACTGAGCACTGTATTTCAGTACTGTCCTCTTTAAGGAGTAGTCATGGACAGTAACTGAGCAATGTATTTCAGTACTGTCCTCCTTAAGGAGTATTCAGGGGAAGTAACTGAGCAATGTATTTCAGTACTATCCTCATTAAGGAGTATTCATGGACAGTAACTGAGCAATTTATTTCAGAAATGTCCTCCTTAAGGAATATTCAGGGACAGTACCTTGGCGATGTATTTCAGTACTGTCCTCCTTAAGGAGTATTCAGGGGCAGTAACTGAGCAATGTATTTCAGTACTGTCCTCCTTCAGGAGTATTCAGGGACAGTAACTGAGCAATGTATTTCAGTACTGTCCTCCTTCAGGAGTATTCAGGGGAAGTAATTGAGCAATGTATTTCAGTATTGTCCTCCTTAAGGAGTATTCATGGACAGTAACTGAGCAATGTATTTCAGTACTGTCCTCCTTAAGGAGTATTCAGGGGCAGTAACTGAGCAATGTATTTCAGTACCGTCCTCCTTAAGGAGTATTCAGGGGCAGTAACTGAGCAATGTATTTCAGTACTGTCCTCCTTAATGAGTATTCATGGACAGTAACTGAGCAATGTATTTCAGTACTGTCCTCCTTAAGGAGTAGTCATGGGCAGCAACTGAGCAATGTATTTCAGTACTGTCCTCCTTAAGGAGTATTCATTGGCAGCAATTGAGCAATGTAATTCAGTACTGTCCTCCTTAAGGAGTATTCATGGGCAGTAACTGAGCAATGTATTTCAGTACTGTGCTCCTTAAGGAGTATTCAGGGGAAGTAACTGAACAATGTATTTCAGTACTGTCCTCCTTAAGGAGTAGTCATGGGCAGTAACTGAGCAATGTATTTCCGTACTGTCCTCCTTAATGAGTATTCAAGGGAAGTAACTGAGCACTGTATTTCAGTACTGTCCTCTTTAAGGAGTAGTCATGGACAGTAACTGAGCAATGTATTTCAGTACTGTCATCCTTAAGGAGTATTCAGGGGAAGTAACTGAGCAATGTATTTCAGTACTGTCCTCTTTAATGAGTATTCAGGGGAAATAACTGAGCAATATATTTCAGTACTGTCCTCTTTAAGGAGTATTCAAGGGAAGTAACTGAGCAATGTATTTCAGTACTGTCCTCCTTAATGAGTATTCATGGGAAGTAACTGAGCAATGTATTTCAGTACTGTTCTCCTTAAGGAGTATTCAGGGACAGTAACTGAGCAATTTATTTCAGTACAGTCCTCCTTAAGGAGTATTCATGGACAGTAAGTGAGCAATGTATTTCAGTACTGTCCTCCTTCAGGAGTATTCATGGGAAGTAACTGAGCAATGTATTTCAGTACTGTCTTCCTTAAGGAGTATTCAGGGGCAGTAACTGAGCAATGTATTTCAGTACTGGCCTCCTTCAGGATTATGCAGGTGCAGTAACTGAGCAACGTATTTCAGTACTGTCCTCCTTAATGGGTATTCATGGACAGCAACTGAGCAATGTATTTCAGTACTGTCCTCCTTAATGAGTATTCATGGACAGTAACTGAGCAATGTATTTCAGTACTGTCCTCTTTAAGGAGTATTCATGGGAAGTAACTGAGCAATGTATTTCAGTACTGTCCTCCTTAATGAGTATTCATGGGAAGTAACTGAGCAATGTATTTCAGTACTGTCCTCCTTAATGAGTATTCATGGGAAGTAACTGAGCAATGTATTTCAGTACTGTCCTCCTGAATGAGTATTCATGGGAAGTAACTGAGCAAAGTATTTCAGTACTGTCCTCCTTAATGAGTATTCATGGACAGTAACTGAGCAATGTATTTCAGTACTGTCCTCCTTAAGGAGTAGTCATGGGCAGCAACTGAGCAATGTATTTCAGTACTGTCCTCCTTAAGGAGTATTCATTGGCAGCAATTGAGCAATGTAATTCAGTACTGTCCTCCTTAAGGAGTATTCATGGGCAGTAACTGAGCAATGTATTTCAGTACTGTGCTCCTTAAGGAGTATTCAGGGGAAGTAACTGAGCAATGTATTTCAGTACTGTCCTCCTTAATGAGTATTCAAGGGAAGTAACTGAGCACTGTATTTCAGTACTGTCCTCTTTAAGGAGTAGTCATGGACAGTAACTGAGCAATGTATTTCAGTACTGTCATCCTTAAGGAGTATTCAGGGGAAGTAACTGAGCAATGTATTTCAGTACTGTCCTCTTTAAGGAGTATTCAGGGGAAATAACTGAGCAATATATTTCAGTATTGTCCTCTTTAAGGAGTATTCAAGGGAAGTAACTGAGCAATGTATTTCAGTACTGTCCTCCTTAATGAGTATTCATGGGAAGTAACTGAGCAATGTATTTCAGTACTGTCCTCCTTAAGGAGTATTCATGGACAGTAACTGAGCAATTTATTTCAGTACAGTCCTCCTTAAGGAGTATTCATGGACAGTAAGTGAGCAATGTATTTCAGTACTGTCCTCCTTAAGGAGTATTCAGGGGCAGTACCTTGGCGATGTATTTCAATACTGTCCTCCTTAAGGAGTATTCAGGGGCAGTAACTGAGCAATATATTTCAGAACTGTCCTCCTTAAGGAGTGTTCAGGGGCAGTAACTGAGCAATGTATTTCAGTACTGTCCTCCTTAAGGAGTATTCAGGGGCAGTAACTGAGCAATGTATTTCAGTACTGTCCTCCTTAAGGAGTATTCAGGGGAAGTAACTGAGCAATGTATTTCAGTACTGTCCTCCTTAAGGAGTAGTCATGGACAGTAACTGAGCAATGTATTTCAGTACTGTCCTCCTTAATGAGTATTCAAGGGAAGTAACTGAGAACTGTATTTCAGTACTTTCCTCTTTAAGGAGTAGTCATGGACAGTAACTGAACAATGTATTTCAGTACTGTCCTCCTTAAGGAGTATTCATGGACAGTAACTGAGCAATTTAACTCAGTACTGTCCTCCTTAATGAGTATTCAGGTGAAGTAACTGAGCAATGTATTTCAGAACTGTCCTCCTTAAGGAGTATTCAGGGGCAGTACCTTGGCGATGTATTTCAATACTGTCCTCCTTAAGGAGTATTCAGGGGCAGTAACTGAGTAATATATTTCAGAACTGTCCTCCTTAAGGAGTATTCAGGGGCAGTAACTGAGCAATGTATTTCAGTACTGTCCTCCTTAAGGAGTATTGAGGGGCAGTAACTGAGCAATGTATTTCAGTACTGTACTCCTTAAGGAGTATTCAGGGGCAGTAACTGAGCAATGTATTTCAGTAATGTCCTCCTTAATGAGTATTCAAGGACTGTAACTACTGAGCAATGTATTTCAGTACTGTCCTCCTAAAGTAGTATTCAGGGGCAGTAACTGAGCAATGTATTTCAGTACTTTCCTCCTTAATGAGTATTCAAGGGAAGTAACTGAGCACTGTATTTCAGTACTGTCCTCCTTAAGGAGTATTCAGGGGCTGTAACTGAGCAATGTATTTCAGTACTGTCCTCCTTAATGAGTATTCATGGGAAGTAACTGAGCACTGTATTTCAGTACTGTCCTCTTTAAGGGGTATTCATGGACAGTAACTGAGCAATGTATTTCAGTACTGTCCTCCTTAAGGAGTATTCAGGGGAAGTAACTGAGCAATGTATTTCAGTACTGTCCTCTTTAATGAGTATTCAAAGGAAGTAACTGAGCAATGTATTTCAGTACTGTCCTCCTTAAGGAGTATTCAGGGGAAGTAACTGAGCAATGTATTTCAGTACTGTCCTCTTTAAGGAGTATTCAGGGGAAGTAACTGAGCAATGTATTTCAGTAGTGTCCTCTTTAAGGAGTATTCAAGGGAAGTAACGGAGCAATGTATTTCAGTACTGTCCTCCTTAATGAGTATTCAGGGGCAGTAAATTAGCAATGTATTTCAGAACTGTCCTCCTTAATGAGTATTCATGGACAGCAACTGAGCACTGTATTTCAGAACTGTCCTCCTTAAGGGGTATTCAGGGGCAGTAACTTAGCGATGTATTTCAATACTGTCCTCCTTAAGGAGTATTCAGGGGCAGTAACTGAGCAATATATTTCAGAACTGTCCTCCTTAAGGAGTATTCAGGGGCAGTAATTGAGCAATGTATTTCAGTACTGTCCTCCTTAAGGAGTATTCAGGGGGAGTAACTGAGCAATGTATTTCAGTACTGTACTCCTTAAGGAGTATTCAGGGGCAGTAACTGAGCAATGTATTTCAGAATTGTCCTCCTAAAGGAGTATTCAGGGGCAGCAACTAAGAAATGTCTTTCAGTACTGTCCTCCTTAAGGAGTATTCAGGGGCAGTAACTGAGCAATGTATTTCAGTACTGTCCTCCTTAATGAGTATTCATGGGAAGTAACTGAGAAATGTATTTCAGTACTGTCGTCCTTAAGGAGTATTCAGGGGCAGTAACAGAGCAATGTATTTCAGTACTGTCCTCCTTAATGAGTATTCAGGGGCAGTAACTGAGCAATGTGTTCAGTACTGTCCTCCTTAAGGAGTATTCAGGGGCAGTAACTGAGTAATGTATTTCAGTACTGTCCTCCTTAAGGGGTATTCAGGGGCAGTAACTGAGCAATGTATTTCAGTACTGACCTCCTTAATGAGTATTCAAGGGAAGTAACTGAGCACTGTATTTCAGTACTGTCCTCTTTAAGGAGTATTCATAGACAGTAACTGAGCAATGTATTTCAGTACTGTCCTCCTTAAGGAGTATTCAGCGGCTGTAACTGAGCAATGTAATTCAGTACTGTCCTCCTTAATGAGTATTCAAGGGAAGTAACTGAGCACTGTATTTCAGTACTGTCCTCTTTAAGGAGTATTCATGAACAGTAACTGAGCAATGTATTTCAGTACTGTCCTCCTTAAGGAGTATTCAGGGGAAGTAACTGAGCAATGTATTTCAGTACTGTCCTCTTTAATGAGTATTCAAAGGAAGTAACTGAGCAATGTATTTCAGTACTGTCCTCCTTAAGGAGTATTCAGGGGAAGTAACTGAGCAATGTATTTCAGTAATGTCCTCTTTAAGGAGTATTCAGGGGAAGTAACTGAGCAATGTATTTCAGTAGTGTCCTCTTTAAGGATTATTCAAGGGAAGTAACGGAGCAATGTATTTCAGTACTGTCCTCCTTAATGAGTATTCAGGGGCAGTAACTGAGCAATGTATTTCAGTACTGTACTCCTTAAGGAGTATTCAGGGGCAGTAACTGAGCAATGTATTTCAGTAATGTCCTCCTTAATGAGTATTCAAGGACTGTAACTACTGAGCAATGTATTTCAGTACTGTCCTCCTTAAGTAGTATTCAGGGGCAGTAACTGAGCAATGTATTTCAGTACTGTCCTCCTTAATGAGTATTCAAGGGAAGTAACTGAGCACTGTATTTCAGTACTGTCCTCCTTAAGGAGTATTCAGGGGCTGTAACTGAGCAATGTATTTCAGTACTGTCCTCCTTAATGAGTATTCATGGGACGTAACTGAGCACTGTATTTCAGTACTGTCCTCTTTAAGGGGTATTCATGGACAGTAACTGAGCAATGTATTTCAGTACTGTCCTCTTTAAGGAGTATTCAGGGGAAGTAACTGAGCAATGTATTTCAGTAGTGTCCTCTTTAATGAGTATTCAAGGGAAGTAACGGAGCAATGTATTTCAGTACTGTCCTCCTTAATGAGTATTCAGGGGCAGTAAATTAGCAATGTATTTCAGAACTGTCCTCCTTAATGAGTATTCATGGACAGCAACTGAGCACTGTATTTCAGTACTGTCCTCCTTAAGGAGTATTCAGGGGCAGTAACTGAGCAATGTATTTCAGAACTGTCCTCCTTAAGGGGTATTCAGGGGCAGTAACTTAGCGATGTATTTCAATACTGTCCTCCTTAAGGAGTATTCAGGGGCAGTAACTGAGCAATATATTTCAGAACTGTCCTCCTTAAGGAGTATTCAGGGGCAGTAATTGATCAATGTATTTCAGTACTGTCCTCCTTAAGGAGTATTCAGGGGCAGTAACTGAGCAATGTATTTCAGTACTGTACTCCTTAAGGAGTATTCAGGGGCAGTAACTGAGCAATGTATTTCAGAATTGTCCTCCTAAAGGAGTATTCAGGGGCAGCAACTGAGCAATGTCTTTCAGTACTGTCCTCCTTAAGGAGTATTCAGGGGCAGTAACTGAGCAATGTATTTCAGTACTGTCCTCCTTAATGAGTATTCAAGGGAAGTAACTGAGCACTGTATTTCAGTACTGTCCTCTTTAAGGAGTATTCATAGACAGTAACTGAGCAATGTATTTCAGTACTGTCCTCCTTAAGGAGTATTCAGCGGCTGTAACTGAGCAATGTATTTCAGTACTGTCCTCCTTAATGAGTATTCAAGGGAAGTAACTGAGCACTGTATTTCAGTACTGTCCTCTTTAAGGAGTATTCATGAACAGTAACTGAGCAATGTATTTCAGTACTGTCCTCCTTAAGGAGTATTCAGGGGAAGTAACTGAGCAATGTATTTCAGTACTGTCCTCCTTAATGAGTATTCAAGGGAAGTAACTGAGCAATGTATTTCAGTACTGTCCTCTTAAGGAGTATTCATGGACAGTAACTGAGCAATGTATTTCAGTACTGTCCTCCTTAAGGAGTATTCAGGGGAAGTAACTGAGCAATGTATTTCAGTACTGTCCTCTTTAATGAGTATTCAAGGGAAGTAACTGAGCTATGTATTTCAGTACTGTCCTCCTTAAGGAGTATTCAGGGGAAGTAACTGAGCAATATATTTCAGTACTGTCCTCTTTAAGGAGTATTCAGGGGAAGTAACTGAGCAATGTATTTCAGTAGTGTCCTCTTTAAGTATTATTCAAGGGAAGTAACGGAGCAATGTATTTCAGTACTGTCCTCCTTAATGAGTATTCAGGGGCAGTAACTGAGCAATGTATTTCAGTACTGTCCTCCTTAATGAGTATTCATGGACAGTAACTGAGCAATGTATTTCAGAATTGTCCTCCTTAAGGAGTATTCAGGGGCAGCAACTGAGCAATGTCTTTCAGTACTGTCCTCCTTAAGGAGTATTCAGGGGCAGTAACTGAGCAATGTATTTCAGTACTGTCCTCCTTAATGAGTATTCATGGGCAGTAACTGAGCAATGTATTTCAGTACTGTCCTCCTTAAGGAGTATTCAGTGGCAGTAACTGAGCAATGTATTTCAGTACTGTCCTCCTTAAGGAGTATTCAGGGGCAGTAACTGAGTAATGTATTTCAGTACTGTCCTCCTTAAGGGGTATTCAGGGGCAGTAACTGAGCAATGTATTTCAGTACTGACCTCCTTAATGAGTATTCTAGGGAAGTAACTGAGCACTGTATTTCAGTACTGTCCTCTTTAAGGAGTATTCATGGACAGTAACTGAGCAATGTATTTCAGTACTGTCCTCCTTAAGGAGTATTCAGGGGAAGTAACTGAGCAATGTATTTCAGTACTGTCCTCTTTAATGAGTATTCAAAGGAAGTAACTGAGCAATGTATTTCAGTACTGTCCTCCTTAAGGAGTATTCAGGGGAAGTAACTGAGCAATGTATTTCAGTAGTGTCCTCTTTAAGGAGTATTCAAGGGAAGTAACAGAGCAATGTATTTCAGTACTGTCCTCCTTAATGAGTATTCAGGGGCAGTAAATTAGCAATGTATTTCAGAACTGACCTCCTTAATGAGTATTCATGGACAGCAACTGAGCACTGTATTTCAGAACTGTCCTCCTTAAGGGGTATTCAGGGGCAGTATCTTAGCGATGTATTTCAATACTGTCCTCCTTAAGGAGTATTCAGGGGCAGTAACTGACCAATATATTTCAGAACTGTCCTCCTTAAGGAGTATTCAGGGGCAGTAATTGAGCAATGTATTTCAGTACTGTCCTCCTTAAGGAGTATTCAGGGGCAGTAACTGAGCAATGTATTTCAGTACTGTACTCCTTAAGGAGTATTCAGGGGCAGTAACTGAGCAATGTATTTGAAAATTGTCCTCCTTAAGGAGTATTCAGGGGCAGCAACTGAGCAATGTCTTTCAGTACTGTCCTCCTTTAGGGGTATTCAGGGGCAGTAACTGAGCAATGTAATTCAGTACTGGCCTCCTTCAGGATATTCAGGTGCAGTAACTGAGCAATGTATTTCAGTACTGTCCTCCTTAATGAGTATTCATGTGGAAGTAACTGAGCAATGTATTTCAGTACTGGCCTCCTTCAGGAGTATTCAGGGGCAGTAACTGAGCAATGTATTTCAGAATTGTCCTCCTTAATGAGTATTCAGGTGCAGTATCTGAGCAATGTGTTCAGTACTGTCCTCCTTAAGGAGTATTCAGGGGTAGTAATTGAGCAATGTATTTCAGTACTGTCCTCCTTAAGGAGTATTAAGGGGCAGTAACTGAGCAATGTATTTCAGTACTGTAATCCTTAAGGAGAATTCAGGGGCAGTAACTGAGCAATGTATTTCAGAATTGTCCTCCTTAAGGAGTATTCAGGAGCAGCAACTGAGCAATGTCTTTCAGTACTGTCCTCCTTAAGGAGTATTCAGGGGCAGTAACTGAGCAATGTATTTCAGTACTGTCCTCCTTAATGAGTATTCATGGGAAGTAACTGAGCAATGTATTTCAGTACTGTCGTCCTTAAGGAGTATTCAGGGGCAGTAACAGAGCAATGTATTTCAGTACTGTCCTCCTTAATGAGTATTCAGGGGCTGTAACTGAGCAATGTGTTCAGTACTGTCCTCCTTAAGGAGTATTCAGGGGCAGTAACTGAGCAATGTATTTCAGTACTGTCCTCCTTAAGGAGTATTCAGGGACAGAAACTGAGCAATGTATTTCAGTACTGTCCTCCTTAATGAGTAATCAGGGGCAATAACTGAGCAATGCGTTTCAGTACTGTCCTCCTTAAGGAGTATTCATGGACAGTAACTGAGCAATGCATTTCAGTACTGTCCTCCTTAAGGAGTATTCATGGACAGTAACTTAGCAATGCATTTCATTACTGTCCTCCTTCAGGAGTATTCAGGGGCAGTAACTGAGCAATGTATTTCAGAATTGTCCTCCTTCAGGAGTATTCAAGGGAAGTAACTGAGCAATGTATTTCAGTTCTGTCTTCCTTAAGGAGTATTCATGGACAGTAACTTAGCAATGCATTTCAGTACTGTTCTCCGTCAGGAGTATTCAGGGGAAGTAACTGAGCAATGTATTTCAGTTCTGTCTTCCTTAAGGAGTATTCAGGGGCAGTAACTGAGCAATGTATTTCAGTACTGGCCTCCTTCAGGAGTATTCAGGTGAAGTAACTGAGCAATGTATTTCAGTACTGTCCTCCTTAATGAGTATTCATGGACAGTAACAGAGCAATGCATTTCAGTACTGTCCTCCTTAAGGAGTATTCAAGGGCAGTAACTGAGCAATGTCTTTCAGTACTGTCCTCCTTAAGGAGTATTCAGGGGCAGTAACTGAGCAATGCTTTTCAGTACTGTCCTCCTTAATGAGTATTAATGGGGAAGTAACTGAGCAATGTATTTCAGTACTGTCCTCCTTAAGGTGTATTCAGGGGCAGTAACAGAACAATGTATTTCAGTACTGTCCTCCTTAATGAGTATTCAGGGGCAGTATCTGAGCAATGTGTTCAGTACTGTCCTCCTTAAGGAGTATTCAGGGCTGTAACTGAGCAATGTATTTCAGTACTGTCCTCCTTAAGTATTCAGGGGCAGTAACTGATCAATGTATTTCAGTACTGTCCTCCTTAATGAGTATTCATGGGAAGTAACTGATCAATGTATTTCAGTACTGTCGTCCTTAAGGAGTATTCAGGGGCAGTAACTGAGCAATGTATTACAGTACTGTCCTCCTTAAGGAGTATTCAGGGGCAGTAACTGAGCAATGTATTTCAGTACTGTCCTCCTTAATGAGTATTCAGTGGCAGTAACTGAGCACTGTATTTCAGTACTGTCCTCCTTAATGAGTATTCAGGGGCAGTAACTAAGCAATGTATTTCAGTACTGTCCTCCTTAATGAGTATTCATGGACAGTAACTGAGTAATGTATTTCAGTACCGTCCTCCTTAAGGAGTATTCAGAGGCAGTAACTGAGCAATGTATTTCCGTACTGTTCTCCTTAATGAGTATGCAGGGGCAGTAACTTAGCAATGTATTTCAGTACTGTCCTCCTTAAGGAGTATTCAGGGCCAGTAACTGAGCAATGTATTTCAGTACTGTCCTACTTAAGAGGTATTCATGAACAGTAACTGGGCAATGTATTTCAGTACTGTCCTCCTTAATGAGTATTCATGGACAGTAACTGAGCAATGTATTTCAGTACTGTCCTCCTTAAGGAGTATTCAGGGGCAGTAACTGAGCAATGTATTTCAGAATTGTCCTCCTTAAGGAGTATTCAGGGGCAGTAACTGAGCAATGTGTTCAGTACTCTCCTCCTTAAGGTGTATTCAGGGGCAGTAATTGAGCAATGTATTTCAGTACTGTCCTCCTTAAGGAGTATTCAGGGGCAGTAACTGAGCAATGTATTTCAGTACTGTACTCCTTAAGGAGTATTCAGGGGCAGTAACTGAGCAATGTATTTCAGAATTGTCCTCCTTAAGGAGTATTCAGGGCAGCAACTGAGCAATGTCTTCATACTGTCCTCCTTAAGGAGTATTCAGGGGCAGTAACTGAGCAATGTATTTCAGTACTGTCCTCCTTAATGAGTATTCATGGGAAGTAACTGAGCAATGTATTTCAGTACTGTCGTCCTTAAGGAGTATTCAGGGGCAGTAACAGAGCAATGTATTTCAGTACTGTCCTCCTTAATGAGTATTCAGGGGCAGTAAGGTGTGTTGTGTTTTGGAGTATTCAGGGGCAGTAACTGAGCAATGTATTTCAGTACTGTCCTCCTTAAGGAGTATTCAGGGCAGAACTGAGCAATGTATTTCAGTACTGTCCTCCTTAATGAGTATTCAGGGGCATAACTGAGCAATGATTTCAGTACTGTCCTCCTTAAGGAGTATTCATGGACAGTAACTGAGCAATGATTTCAGTTGTTTTGGGTTTGGGTTTAGCAATGATTTCAGTACTGTCCTCCTTCAGGAGTATTCAGGGGCAGTAACTGAGCAATGTATTTCAGTACTGTCCTCCTTAATGAGTATTCATGGGAAGTAACTAGCAATGTATTTCAGTACTGTCGTCCTTAAGGAGTATTCAGGGGCAATAACAGAGCAATGTATTTCAGTACTGTCCTCCTTAATGAGTATTCAGAGGCAGTAACTGAGTAATGTATTTCAGTACTGTTCTCCTTAAGGGGTATTCAGGGGCAGTAACTGAGCAATGTATTTCAGTACTGTCCTCCTTAATGAGTATTCTTGGGAAGTAACTAAGCAATGTATTTCAGTACTGTCGTCCTTAAGGAGTATTCAGGGGCAGTAACAGAGCAATGTATTTCAGTACTGTCCTCCTTAATGAGTATTCAGGGGCAGTAACTGAGTAATGTATTTCAGTACTGTCCTCCTTAATGAGTATTCAGGGGCAGTAACTGAGCAATGTTTTCAGTACTGTCCTCCTTAAGGAGTATTCAGGGGCAGTAACTGAGCAATGTATTTCAGTACTGTCCTCCTTAAGGAGTATTGGGGTGGTTTTTGTTATCAGGAGTAATGGTGTGTTGTTTTGGTTTCAGGAGAATGAGCAAGTATTTCAGTACTGTCTCTTAAGGAGTATTCGGGGAGTAGCAATGTATTCAGTACTGTCTCCTTAAGAGTATTCAGGGGGTAACGGCAATGTCTTAGATATCAGGGAGTAACTGAGAATGTATTTCAGTACTGTCCTCCTTAAGGAGTATTCAGGGATAGAAACTGAGCAATGTATTTCAGTACTGTCCTCCTTAATGAGTATTCAGGGGCAATAACTGAGCAATGCATTTCAGTACTGTCCTCCTTAAGGAGTATTCATGGACAGTAACTGAGCAATGCATTTCAGTACTGTCCTCCTTAAGGAGTATTCATGGATAGTAACTTAGCAATGCATTTCAGTACTGTCCTCCTTCAGCAGTATTCAGGGGCAGTAACTGAGCAATGTATTTCAGAATTGTCCTCCTTAAGGAGTATTCAGGGGCAGAAACTGAGCAATGTCTTTCAGTACTGTCCTCCTTAAGGAGTATTCAGGGGCAGTAACTGAGCAATGTATTTCAGTACTGTCCTCCTTAATGAGTATTCATGGGAAGTAACTGAGCAATGTATTTCAGTACTGTCGTCCTTAAGGAGTATTCAGGGGCAGTAACTGAGCAATGTATTTCAGTACTGTCCTCCTTAATGAGTATTCAGGGGTAGTAACTGAGCAATGTATTTCAGTACTGTCCTCCTTAATGAGTATTCATGGACAGTAACTTAGCACTGTATTTCAGTACTGTCCTCCTTAATGAGTATTCATGGACAGTAACTGAGCTATGTACTTTAGTACCTTCCTCCTTAAGGAGTATTCATGGGAAGTAACTGAGCAATGTTTTTTGGTTGAGCAATGTATTTCAGTACTGTCCTCCTTAAGGAGTATTCAGGGGCAGTAACTGAGCAATGTATTTCAGTACTGTCCTCCTTAATGAGTATTCAGGGAGTACTGGGGAGTATTCAGGGGCAGTAACTGAGCAATGTATTTCAGTACTGTCCTCCTTAATGAGTATTCAGGGGCAGTAACTGAGCAATGTATTTCAGTACTGTCCTCCTTAATGAGTATTCAGGGGCAGTAACTGAGCAATGTATTTCAGTACTGTCCTCCTTAAGGAGTATTCAGGGGCAGTAACTGAGCAATGTATTTCAGTACTGTCCTCCTTAAGGAGTATTCAGGGGCAGTAATTGAGCAATGTATTTCAGTACTGTCCTCCTTAAGGAGTATTCAGGGGCAGTAACTGAGCAATGTATTTCAGTACTGTACTCCTTAAGGAGTATTCAGGGGCAGTAACTGAGCAATGTATTTCAGAATTGTCCTCCTTAAGGAGTATTCAGGAGCAGCAACTGAGCAATGTCTTTCAATACTGTCCTCCTTAAGGAGTATTCAGGGGCAGTAACTGAGCAATGTATTTCAGTACTGTCCTCCTTAATGAGTATTCATGGGAAGTAACTGAGCAATGTATTTCAGTACTGTCGTCCTTAAGGAGTATTCAGGGGCAGTAACAGAGCAATGTATTTCAGTACTGTCCTCCTTAAGGAGTATTCAGGGGCAGTAACTGAGCAATGTATTTCAGTACTGTCCTCCTTAAGGAGTATTCAGGGACAGAAACTGAGCAATGTATTTCAGTACTGTCCTCCTTAATGAGTATTCAGGGGCAATAACTGAGCAATGCATTTCAGTACTGTCCTCCTTAAGGAGTATTCATGGACAGTAACTGAGCAATGCATTTCAGTGTTGTCTTCCTTAAGGAGTATTCATGGATAGTAACTTAGCAATGCATTTCAGTACTGTCCTCCTTCAGGAGTATTCAGGGGCAGTAACTGAGCAATGTATTTCAGTACTGTCCTCCTTAATGAGTATTCATGGGAAGTAACTAAGCAATGTATTTCAGTACTGTCGTCCTTAAGGAGTATTCAGGGGCAATAACAGAGCAATGTATTTCAGTACTGTCCTCCTTAATGAGTATTCAGAGGCAGTAACTGAGTAATGTATTTCAGTACTGTTCTCCTTAAGGGGTATTCAGTGGCAGTAACTGAGCAATGTATTTCAGTACTGTCCTCCTTAATGAGTATTCTTGGGAAGTAACTAAGCAATGTATTTCAGTACTGTCGTCCTTAAGGAGTATTCAGGGGCAGTAACAGAGCAATGTATTTCAGTACTGTCCTCCTTAATGAGTATTCAGGGGCAGTAACTGAGTAATGTATTTCAGTACTGTCCTCCTTAATGAGTATTCAGGGGCAGTAACTGAGCAATGTTTTCAGTACTGTCCTCCTTAAGGAGTATTCAGGGGCAGTAACTGAGCAATGTATTTCAGTACTGTCCTCCTTAAGGAGTATTCAGGGATAGAAACTGAGCAATGTATTTCAGTACTGTCCTCCTTAATGAGTATTCAGGGGCAATAACTGAGCAATGCATTTCAGTACTGTCCTCCTTAAGGAGTATTCATGGACAGTAACTGAGCAATGCATTTCAGTACTGTCCTCCTTAAGGAGTATTCATGGATAGTAACTTAGCAATGCATTTCAGTACTGTCCTCCTTCAGCAGTATTCAGGGGCAGTAACTGAGCAATGTATTTCAGAATTGTCCTCCTTAAGGAGTATTCAGGGGCAGAAACTGAGCAATGTCTTTCAGTACTGTCCTCCTTAAGGAGTATTCAGGGGCAGTAACTGAGCAATGTATTTCAGTACTGTCCTCCTTAATGAGTATTCATGGGAAGTAACTGAGCAATGTATTTCAGTACGGTCGTCCTTAAGGAGTATTCAGGGGCAGTAACTGAGCAATGTATTTCAGTACTGTCCTCCTTAATGAGTATTCAGGGGTAGTAACTGAGCAATGTATTTCAGTACTGTCCTCCTTAATGAGTATTCATGGACAGTAACTTAGCACTGTATTTCAGTACTGTCCTCCTTAATGAGTATTCATGGACAGTAACTGAGCTATGTACTTTAGTACCTTCCTCCTTAAGGAGTATTCAGGGGCAGTAACTGAGCAAAGTATTTCAGTACTGTTTTCCTTAAGGAGTATTCATGGGAAGTAACTGAGAAAATGTATTTCAGTACTGTCCTTCTTAAGGAGTATTCATGGGAAGTAACTGAGAAAATGTATTTCAGTACTCTCCTCCTTAAGGAGTATTCAGGGGCAGTAACTTAGCAATGTATTTCAGTACTGTCCTCCTTAAGGAGTATTCAGGGGCAGTAACTGAGCAATGTATTTCAGTACTGTCCTCCTTAATGAGTATTCATGGACCATAACTGAGCAATGTATTTCAGTACTGTCCTCCTTAACGAGTATTCAGGGGCAGTAACTGAGCAATGTATTTCAGTACTTTCCTCCTTAATTAATATTAATGGGAAGTAACTGAGCAATATATTTCAGTACTGTCCTCCTTAATGAGTATTCATGGACCATAACTGAGCAATGTATTTCAGTACTGTCCTCCTTAACGTGTATTCAGGGGCAGTAACTTAGCACTGTATTTCAGTACTGTCCTCTTGAATGAGTATTCATGGACAGTAACTGAGCAATGTATTTCAGTACTGTCCTCCTTAATGAGTATTCATGGACCATAACTGAGCAATGTATTTCAGTACTGTCCTTCTTAAGGAGTATTCATGGGAAGTAACTGAGAAAATATATTTCAGTACTCTCCTCCTTAAGGAGTATTCAGGGGCAGTAACTTAGCAATGTATTTCAGTACTATCCTCCTTAAGGAGTATTCAGGGGCAGTAACTGAGCAATGTATTTCAGTACTGTCCTCCTTAAGGAGTATACATGGACAGTAACTGAGCAATGTATTTCAGTACTGTCCTCCTTAATGAGTATTCAGGGGCAGTAACTGAGCAATGTATTTCAGTACTGTCCTCCTTAAGGAGTATTCAGGGGCAATAACTGAGCAATATATTTCAGTACTGTCCTCCTGAAGGAGTATTCAGGGGCAGTAATTGAGCAATGTATTTCAGTACTGTCCTCCTTAAGGAGTATTCAGGGGCAGTAACTGAGCAATTCATTTCAGTACTGTCCTCCTTAAGGATAATTCATGGACAGTAACTGAGCAATGTCTTTCAGTACTGTCCTCCTCAATGAGTATTCATGGACAGTAACTGAGCAATGTATTTCAGTACTGTACTCCTTAACGAGTATTCAGGGGCAGTAACCTAGCACTGTATTACAGTACTCTCCTCCTTAATGAGTATTCATGGACAGTAACTGAGCAATTTGTTTCAGTACTGTCCTCCTTAATGAGAATTCATGGACAGTAACTGAGCAATGTATTTCAGTACTGTCCTCCTTAATGAATATTCATGGGAAGTAACTGAGCAATGTATTTCAGTACTGTCCTCATTAAGGAGTATTCAGGGGCAGTAACTGAGTAATAATGTATTTCAGTACTGTCTTCCTTAAAGAGTATTCAGGGGCAGTAACTTAGCAATGTATTTCAGTACTGTCCTCCTTAAGGAGTATTCAGGGGCAATAACTGAGCAATACATTTCAGTACTGTCCTCCTGAAGGAGTATTCAGGGGCAGTAACTGAGCAATGTATTTCAGTACTGTCCTCCTTAAGGAGTATTCAGGGGCAGTAACTGAGCAATTCATTTCAGTACTGTCCTCCTTAAGGATAATTCATGGACAGTAACTGAGCAATGTCTTTCAGTACTGTCCTCCTCAATGAGTATGCATGGACAGTAACTTAGCTATGTATTTCAGTACTGTCCTCCTTAATGAGTATTCATGGACCATAACTGAGCAATGTATTTCAGTACTGTCCTCCTTAACGAGTATTCAGGGGCAGTAACTTAACACTGTATTTAAGTACTGTCCTCTTGAATGAATATTCATGGGAAGTAACTGAGCAATGTATTTCAGTACTGTCCTCCTTAATGAGTATTCATGGACCATAACTGAGCAATGTATTTCAGTACTCTCCTCCTTAACGAGTATTCAGGGGCAGTAACTTAGCACTGTATTTCAGTACTGTCCTCTTGAATGAGTATTCATGGACAGTAACTGAGCATTGTATTTCAGTACTGTCCTCCTTAATGAGTATTCAGTGGTAGTAACTGAGCAATGTATTTCAGTAGTGTCCTCCTTAAGGAGTATTCATGCACAGTAACTTAGCACTGTATTTCAATACTGTCCTACTTAAGGAGTATTCAGTGGCAGTGGCAGTAACTGAGCAATGCATTTCAGTACTGTCCTCCTTAAGGTGTATTCAGGGGCAGTAACTTAGCACTGTATTTCAGTACTGTCCTCTTGAATGAGTATTCATGGACAGTAACTGAGCAATGTTTTTCAGTACTGTCCTCCTTAATAAGTATTCAGGGGTAGTAACTGAGCAATGTATTTCAGTACTTTCCTCCTTAAGGAGTATTCATGGACAGTAACTTAGCACTGTATTTCAGTACTGTCCTCTTTAATGAGTATTCATGGACAGTAACTGAGCTATGTAGTTTAGTACTTTCCTCCTTAAGGAGTATTCAGGGGCAGTAACTGAGCAATGTATTTCAGTACTGTCCTCCTTAAGGAGTATTCAGGGGCAGTAAATTAGCAATGTATTTAGTACTGTCCTCCTTAAGGAGTATTCATGGGAAGTAACTGAGAAAATTTATTTCAGTACTGTCCTTCTTAAGGAGTATTCATGGGAGGTAACTGAGAAAATGTATTTCAGTACTCTCCTCCTTAAGGAGTATTCAGGGGCAGTAACTTAGCAATGTATTTCAGTACTGTCCTCCTTAAGGAGTATTCAGGGGCAATAACTGAGCAATGTATTTCAGTACTGTCCTCCTTAATGAGTATTCATGGACCATAACTGAGCAATGTATTTCAGTACTGTCCTCCTTAACGAGTATTCAGGGGCAGTAACTGAGCAATGTATTTCAGTACTGTCCTCCTTAATGAATATGCATGGGAAGTAACTGAGCAATATATTTCAGTACTATCCTCCTTAAGGAGTATTCAGGGGCAGTAACTGAGCAATGTATTTCAGTACTGTCCTCCTTAAGGAGTATTCATGGACAGTAACTGAGCAATGTATTTCAGTACTGTCCTCCTTAAGGAGTATTCAGGGGCAGTAACTGATCAATGTATTTCAGTACTGTCCTCCTTAAGGAGTATTCAGGGGCAGTAACTTAGCAATGTATTTCAGTACTGTCCTCCTTAATGAGTATTCAGGGGCAGTAACTGAGCAATGTATTTCAGTACTCTCCTCCTTAAGGAGTATTCATGGACAGTAACTTAGCACTGTATTACAGTACTCTCCTACTTAATGAGTATTCATGGACAGTAAATGAGCAATTTGTTTCAGTACTGTCCTCCTTAATGAGTATTCATGGACAGTAACTGAGCAATGTATTTCAGTACTGTCCTCCTTAATGAATATTCATGGGAAGTAACTGAGCAATGTATTTCAGTACTGTCCTCATTAAGGAGTATTCAGGGGCAGTAACTGAGTAATAATGTATTTCAGTACTGTCTTCCTTAAGGAGTATTCAGGGGCAGTAACTTAGCAATGTATTTCAGTACTGTCCTCCTTAAGGAGTATTCAGGGGCAATAACTGAGCAATATATTTCAGTACTGTCCTCCTGAAGGAGTATTCAGGGGCAGTAACTGAGCAATGTATTTCAGTACTGTCCTCCTTAAGGAGTATTCAGGGGCAGTAACTGACCAATTCATTTCAGTACTGTCCTCCTTAAGGATAATTCATGGACAGTAACTGAGCAATGTCTTTCAGTACTGTCCTCCTCAATGAGTATTCATGGACAGTAACTTAGCACTGTATTACAGTACTCTCCTCCTTAATGAGTGTTCATGGACAGTAACTGAGCAATGTATTTCAGTACTGTCCTCCTTCAGGAGTATTCAGGGGCTGTAACTGAGCAATATATTTCAGTACTGTCCTCCTTAAGGAGTATTCATGGACAGTAACTGAGCAATGTAGTTCAGTACTGTCCTCCTTAAAGAGTATTCAGGGACAGTAACTGAGCAATGTTGTTCAGTACTGTCCTCCTTAAAGAGTATTCAGGGGCAATAACTGAGCAATGTATTTCAGTACTGTCCTCCTTAAGGATTATTCAGGGGCAGTAACTGAGCAATGTATTTCAGTACTGTCCTCCTTAATGAGTATTCAGGAACAGTAACTGAGCAATGTATTTCAGTACTGTCCTCCTTAATGAGTATTCGTGGGAAGTAACTGAGCAATATATATCAGTACTGTCCTCCTTAATGAGTATTCATGGGAAGTAACTGAGAAAATGTATTTCAGTACTTTCCTCCTTAAGGAGTATTCATGGATAGTAACTGAGCAATGTATTTCAGTACTGTACTCCTTAAGGAGTATTAAGGGGCAGTAACCAAGCAATGAATTTCAGTACTGTCCTCCTTAAGTAGTATATATGGACAGTAACTGAGCAATGTATTTCAGTACTGTCCTCCTTAATGAGTATTCAGGGGCAGTGACTGAGCAATATATTTCAGTACTGTCCTCCTTAATGAGTATTCAGGGGCAGTGACTGAGCAATGTATTTCAGTACTGTCCTCCTTAATGAGTATTCAGGGGCAGTAACTGAGCACTGTATTTCAGTACCGTCCACCTTAATGCGTATTCATGGACACTAACTGAGCAATGTATTTCAGTACTGTCCTCCTTAACGAGTATTCAAGGGCAGTAACTGTGCAATGTATTTCAGTACTGTCCTCCTTAATGAGTATTCATGGGAAGTAACTGAGCAATGTATTTCAGTACTGTCCTCCTTAAGGAGTATTCAGGGGCGGTAACTGAGCAATGTATTTCAGTACTGTCCTCCTTAAGGATTATTCTGGTGCAGTAACTGAGCAATGTATTTCAGTACTGTCCTCCTTATGGAGAATTCATGGACAGTAATTGAGCAATGTATTTCAGTACTGTCCTCCTTAATGAGTATTCATGGGAAGTAACTGAGAAAATGTATTTCAGTACTGTCCTCCTTAAGGAATATTCATGGAAAGTAGCTGAGCAATGTATTTCAGTACTGTCCTCCTTAATGAGTATTCGTGGGAAGTAACTGAGCAATGTCCTTAATGAGTATTCATGGGAAGTAACTGAGAAAATGTATTTCAGTACTTTCCTCCTTAAGGAGTATTCATGGACAGTAACTGAGCAATTTATATCAGTACTGTCCTCCTTAAGGAGTATTCAGTGGCAGTATCTTAGCAATGAATTTCAGTACTGTCCTCCTTAAGGAGTATACATGGACAGTAACTGAGCAATGTATTTCAGTACTGTCCTCCTTAATGAGTATTCAGGGGCAGTGACTGAGCAATGTATTTCTGTACTGTCATCCTTAATGAGTATTCAGGGGCAGTAACTGAGCAATGTATTTCAGTACTGTCCTCCTTAATGAGTATTCATGGGAAGTAACTGAGCAATGTATTTCAGTACTGTCCTCCTTAAGGAGTATTCAGGTGATGCAACTGAGCAATGTATTTCAGTACTGTCCTCCTAAATGAGTATTCGTTGACAGTAACTGAGAAATGTATTTAAGTACTGTCCTCCTTAATGAGTATTCATGGACAGTAACTGAGCAATGTATTTCAGTACTGTCCTCCTTAATGAGTATTCATGGACAGTTACTGAGCAATGTATTTCAGTACTGTCCTCCTTAATGAGTATTCATGGGAAGTAACTGAGCAATGTATTTCAGTACTGTCCTCCTTAATGAGTATTCATGGGAAGTAACTGAGCAATGTATTTCAGTACTGTCCTCCTTAATAAGTATTCATGGGAAGTAATTGAGCAATGTGTTCAGTACTGATCAAAATGATAATTGTGCATATATTGATAAAACCATAGGCTAGCAATAGTAGGCATAGAGTGAATAAAAGGGGCGGCTACTCTTGGATATTATAATCAAGATAAAAAGTCTTCTCCATGTAAAGACATTAATGATTGTGCATATGCAAACTTCTGAAGAAATGAAACTAAATTAACGCCAGTGGCGTAGCTTCGTATAGGCACTGAATGAAAGGTTATTCAGCGAACCCATCGAATACAATAATAACTCGGTATTGCTTTACTGTTTATCATTATAATAACTGCATAAATATGTTCTCTATTTCTCGGCAAAGCATGCCATAAAACATGCTTCGGGATGCAGATATTTAGATATAGACTTCCTGGGAAGATACCCTCGGACGCCCCTATTCTAATGGTGCTTACACATACAAGCTACGCCACTGATATTAGCGTGTGTTATGCTGTATGAAATGGTCTAAGAATACCAAACGTCTGCTCTCACCAACACCATACCCCCACAATGTCCACAGATTTATCGGTGCATCCAAAATAGTTATCTGTCATAGATGCATGCATATTTCGATACACTTACCAGGCACGTAGCCACTATAAAGCACCATTTACATTAAACGGGTCATTGTTTGTTGAATGTCCCATTTCCTTTACATTAAAATGTCCATTGTTCATGGATGGTCCCATTTACTTTCTTTACAATGTACATTGTTCGTGGATGGTCATATTTACTTTCTTTACAATGTGCATTGTTCGTGGATGGTCCCATTTACGTTACTTTACAATGTACATTGTTCGTGGATGGTCCCATTTACGTTACTTTACAATGTACATTGTTCGTGGATGGTCCCATTTACGTTACTTTACAATGTACATTGATCGTGGATGGTACCATTTACTTACTTTACAATGTACATTGTTCGTGGATGGTCCCATTTACGTTATTTTACAATGTACATTGTTCGTGGATGGTCCCATTTACTTTCTTTACAATGTACATTGTTCGTGGATGGTCCCATTTACGTTATTTTACAACGTACATTGTTCGTGGATGGTCCCATTTACTTTCTTTACAATGTACATTGTTCGTGGATGGTCCCATTTACTTTACTTTACCATGTACATTGTTCGTGGATGGTCCCATTTACGTTATTTTACAATGTACATTGTTCGTGGATGGTCCCATTTACTTTCTTTACAATGTACATTGTTCGTGGATGGTCCCATTTACTTTACTTTACAATGTACATTGTTCGTGGATTGTCCCATTTACGTTACTTTACAATGTACATTGTTCGTGGATGGTCCCATTTACTTTCTTTACCATGTACATTGATCGTGGATGGTCACATTTACTTTACTTTATAATGTACATTGTTCGTGGGTGGTCCCATTTACGTTACTTTACAATGTACATTGTTCGTGGATGGTCCCATTTACGTTACTTTACAATGTACATTGTTCGTGGATGGTCCCATTTACGTTACTTTACAATGTACATTGTTCGTGGATGGTCCCATTTACGTTACTAGACATTGTTCGTGGATCGTCCCATTTACTTTACTTTACCATGTACATTGTTCGTGGATGGTCCCATTTACGATATTTTACAATGTACTTTGTTCGTGGATGGTCCCAGTTACTTTAATTTACAATGTACATTGTTCGTGGATGGTCCCATTTACTTTAATTTACAATGTACATTGTTCGTGGATGGTCCCATTTACTTTAATTTACAATGTACATTGTTCGTGGATCGTCCCATTTACTTTAGTTTACAATGTGCATTGTTCATGGATGGTCCCATTTACTTTACTTTATAATGTACATTGTTCGTGGATGGTCCCATTTACGTTACTTTACAATGTACATTGTTCGTGGATGGTCCCATTTAGTTTCTTTACCATGTACATTGATCGTGGATGGTCCCATTTACTTTATTTACAATGTACATTGTTCGTGGATGGTCCCATTTACGTTACTTTACAATGTACATTGTTCGTGGATGGTCCCATTTACTTTACTTTACATTGTTCGTGGATCGTCCCATTTACTTTACTTTACCATGTATATTGTTCGTGGATGGTCCCATTTACGTTATTTTACAATGTACTTTGTTCGTGGATGGTCCCAGTTACTTTAATTTACAATGTACATTGTTCGTGGATGGTCCCATTTACTTTACTTTACAATGTGCATTGTTCGTGGATGGTCCCATTTACTTTACTTTATAATATACATTGTTCGTGGATGGTCCAATTTACTTTAATTTACAATGTACATTGTTCGTGGATTGTCCCATTTACTTTAATTTACAATGTAGATTGTTCGTGGATGGTCCCATTTACTTTACTTTACAATGTACATTGTTCGTGGATTGTCCCATTTACGTTACTTTACAATGTACATTGTTCGTGGATGGTCCCATTTACTTTCTTTACCATGTACATTGATCGTGGATGGTCCCATTTACTTTCTTTACAATGTACATTGTTCGTGGATGGTCCCATTTACGTTACTTTACAATGTACATTGTTCGTGGATGGTCCCATTTACTTTACTTTACATTGTTCGTGGATCGTCCCATTTACTTTACTTTACCATGTACATTGTTCGTGGATGGTCCCATTTATGTTATTTTACAATGTACTTTGTTCGTGGATGGTCCCAGTTACCTTAATTTACAATGTACATTGTTCCTGGATGGTCCCATTTACTTTACTTTACAATGTGCATTGTTCGTGGATGGTCCCATATACTTTACTTTATAATGTACATTGTTTGTGTATGGTCCCATTTACGTTACTTTACAATGTACATTGTTCGTGGATGGTCCCATTTACTTTCTTTACCATGTACATTGATCGTGGATGGTCCCATTTACTTTCTTTACAATGTACATTGTTCGTGGATGGTCCCATTTACGATATTTTACAATGTACTTTGTTCGTGGATGGTCCCAGTTACTTTAATTTACAATGTACATTGTTCGTGGATGGTCCCATTTACTTTAATTTACAATGTACATTGTTCGTGGATGGTCCCATTTACTTTAATTTACAATGTACATTGTTCGTGGATCGTCCCATTTACTTTAGTTTACAATGTGCATTGTTCATGGATGGTCCCATTTACTTTACTTTATAATGTACATTGTTCGTGGATGGTCCCATTTACGTTACTTTACAATGTACATTGTTCGTGGATGGTCCCATTTAGTTTCTTTACAATGTACATTGATCGTGGATGGTCCCATTTACTTTATTTACAATGTACATTGTTCGTGGATGGTCCCATTTACGTTACTTTACAATGTACATTGTTCGTGGATGGTCCCATTTACTTTACTTTACATTGTTCGTGGATCGTCCCATTTACTTTACTTTACCATGTATATTGTTCGTGGATGGTCCCATTTACGTTATTTTACAATGTACTTTGTTCGTGGATGGTCCCAGTTACTTTAATTTACAATGTACATTGTTCGTGGATGGTCCCATTTACTTTACTTTACAATGTGCATTGTTCGTGGATGGTCCCATTTACTTTACTTTATAATATACATTGTTCGTGGATGGTCCAATTTACTTTAATTTACAATGTACATTGTTCGTGGATTGTCCCATTTACTTTAATTTACAATGTAGATTGTTCGTGGATGGTCCCATTTACTTTACTTTACAATGTACATTGTTCGTGGATTGTCCCATTTACGTTACTTTACAATGTACATTGTTCGTGGATGGTCCCATTTACTTTCTTTACCATGTACATTGATCGTGGATGGTCCCATTTACTTACTTTACAATGTACATTGTTCGTGGATGGTCCCATTTACGTTACTTTACAATGTACATTGTTCGTGGATGGTCCCATTTACTTTACTTTACATTGTTCGTGGATCGTCCCATTTACTTTACTTTACCATGTACATTGTTCGTGGATGGTCCCATTTACGTTATTTTACAATGTACTTTGTTCGTGGATGGTCCCAGTTACTTTAATTTACAATGTACATTGTTCGTGGATGGTCCCATTTACTTTACTTTACAATGTGCATTGTTCGTGGATGGTCCCATATACTTTACTTTATAATGTACATTGTTTGTGTATGGTCCCATTTACGTTACTTTACAATGTACATTGTTCGTGGATGGTCCCATTTACTTTCTTTACCATGTACATTGATCGTGGATGGTCCCATTTACTTTCTTTACAATGTACATTGTTCATGGATGGTCCCATTTACGTTACTTTACAATGTACATTGTTCGTGGATGGTCCCATTTACTTTACTTTACATTGTTCGTGGATCGTCCCATTTACTTTACTTTACCATGTACATTGTTCGTGGATGGTCCCATTTACGTTATTTTACAATGTACTTTGTTCGTGGATGGTCCCAGTTACTTTAATTTACAAATACATTGTTCGTGGATAGTCCCATTTACTTTACTTTACAATGTTCGTGGATCGTCCCATTTACTTTCTTTACCATGTATATTGTTCGTGGATGGTCCCATTTACGTTATTTTACAATGTACTTTGTTCGTGGATGGTCCCAGTTACTTTAATTTACAAATACATTGTTCGTGGATGGTCCCATTTACTTTACTTTACAATGTGCATTGTTCGTGGATGGTCCCATTTACTTTACTTTATAATGTACATTGTTCGTGGATGGTCCAATTTACTTTAATTTACAATATACATTGTTCGTGGATGGTCCCATTTACTTTAATTTACAATGTAGATTGTTCGTGGATGGTCCCATTTACTTTACTTTATAATGTACATTGTTCGTGGATGGTCCCATTTACTTTACTTTACAATGTACATTGTTCGTGGATGGTCACATTTACTTTACTTTATAATGTACATTGTTCGTGGATGGTCCCATTTACTTTACAATGTACATTGTTCGTGGATGGTCCCATTTACTTAACTTTACAATGTACATTGTTCGTGGATGGTCCCATTTACCTTAATTTACAATGTACATTGTTCGTGGATGGTCCCATTTACTTTCTTTACAATGTACATTGTTCGTGGATGGTCCCATTTACTTTAATTTACAATGTACATTGTTCGTGGATGGTCCCATTTATTTTCTTTACAATGTACATTGTTCGTGGATGGTCCCATTTACTTTACTTTACAATGTACATTGTTCGTGGTTTGTCCCATTTACGTTACTTTACAATGTACATTGTTCGTGGATGGTCCCGTTTACTTTCTTTACCATGTACATTGATCGTGGATGGTCCCATTTACTTTCTTTACAATGTACATTGTTCGTGGATGGTCCCATTAGCGTTACTTTACAATGTACATTGTTCGTGGATGGTCCCATTTACTTTACTTTACATTGTTCGTGGATGGTCCCATTTACTTTACTTTACAATGTGTATTGGTCGTGGATGGTCCCATTTACTTTACTTTATAATGTACATTGTTCGTGGATAGTCACATTTACTTTACTTTATAATTTACATTGTTCGTGGATGGTCCCATTTACGTTACTTTACATTGTACATTGTTCATGGATGGTCCCATTTACTTTACTTTACATTATTCCTGGATATTCCCATTTACTTTACAATGTACATTGTTCGTGGATGGTCCCATGTACGTTACTTTACAATGTACATTGTTCGTGGCTGGTCCCATTTACTTTACTTTACAATGTACATTGTTCGTGGATTGTCCCATTTACTTTACTTTACAATGTACATTGTTCGTGGATGGTCCCATTTACTTAACTTTACAATGTACATTGTTCGTGGATGGTCCCATTTACTTTACTCTATAATGTACATTGTTCGTGGATGGTCCCATTTACTTAACTTTACAATGTACATTGTTCGTGGATGGTCCCATTTACTTTACTTTACATTGTTCTTGGATGGTCCCATTTACTTTACTTTACAATGTGCATTGGTCGTGGATGGTCCCATTTACTTTACTTTATAATGTACATTGTTCGTGGATGGTCCCATTTACGTTACTTTACATTGTACATTGTTCATGGATGGTCCCATTTACTTTACAATGTACATTGTTCGTGGATGGTCCCATGTACGTTACTTTACAATGTACATTGTTCGTGGCTGGTCCCATTTACTTTACTTTACAATGTACATTGTTCGTGGACTGTCCCATTTACTTTACTTTACAATGTACATTGTTCGTGGATGGTCCCATTTACTTAACTTTACAATGTACATTGTTCGTGGATGGTCCCATTTACTTAACTTTACAATGTACATTGTTCATGGATGGTCCCATTTACTTCAATTTACAATGTACATTGTTCGTTGATGGTCCCATTTACTTCCTTTACAATGTACATTGTTCGTGGATGGTCCCATTTACGTTATTTTACAATGTACATTGTTCGTGGATGGTCCCATTTACTTTCTTTACAATGTACATTGTTCGTGGATGGTCCCATTTACTTTCTTTACAATGTACATTGTTCGTGGATGGTCCCATTTACTTTACTTTACAATGTACATTGTTCGTGGATTGTCCCATTTACGTTACTTTACAATGTACATTGTTCGTGGATGGTCCCATTTACTTTCTTTACCATGTACATTGATCGTGGATGGTCCCATTTACTTTATTTACAATGTACATTGTTCGTGGATGGTCCCATTTACGTTACTTTACAATGTACATTGTTCGTGGATGGTCCCATTTCCATTACTTTACATTGTTCGTGGATCGTCCCATTTACTTTACTTTACCATGTACATTGTTCGTGGATGATCCCATTTACGTTATTTTACAATGTACTTTGTTCGTGGATGGTCCCAATTACTTTAATTTACAATGTACATTGTTCGTGGATAGTCACATTTACTTTACTTTATAATGTACATTGTTCGTGGATGGTCCCATTTACGTTACTTTACATTGTACATTGTTCATGGATGGTTCCATTTACTTTACTTTACATTATTCCTGGATATTCCCATTTACTTTACAATGTACATTGTTCGTGGATGGTCCCATGTACGTTACTTTACAATGTACATTGTTCGTGGCTGGTCCCATTTACTTTACTTTACAATGTACATTGTTCGTGGATTGTCCCATTTACTTTACTTTACAATGTACATTGTTCGTGGATGGTCCCATTTACTTAACTTTACAATGTACATTGTTCGTGGATGGTCCCATTTACTTTACTCTATAATGTACATTGTTCGTGGATGGTCCCATTTACTTAACTTTACAATGTACATTGTTCGTGGATGGTCCCATTTACTTTAATTTACAATGTAGATTGTTCGTGGATGGTCCCATTTACTTTACTTTACAATGTACATTGTTCGTGGATGGTTACATTTACTTTACTTTATAATGTACATTGTTCGTGGATGGTCCCATTTACTTAACTTTACAATGTACATTGTTAGTGGATGGTCCCATTTACCTTAATATACAATGTACATTGTTCGTGGATGGTCCCATTTACTTTCTTTACAATGTACATTGTTCGTGGATGTTCCCATTTACGTTATTTTACAATGTACATTGTTCGTGGATGGTCCCATTTATTTTCTTTACAATGTACATTGTTCGTGGATGGTCCCATTTACTTTACTTTACAATGTACATTGTTCGTGGATTGTCCCATTTACGTTACTTTACAATGTACATTGTTCGTGGATGGTCCCGTTTACTTTCTTTACCATGTACATTGATCGTGGATGGTCCCATTTACTTTCTTTACAATGTACATTGTTCGTGGATGGTCCCATTAGCGTTACTTTACAATGTACATTGTTCGTGGATGGTCTCATTTACGTTACTTTACAATGTACATTGTTCGTGGATGGTCCCATTTACTTTCTTTACCATGTACATTGATCGTGGATGGTCCCATTTACTTTCTTTACAATGTACATTGTTCGTGGATGGTCCCATTTACGTTACTTTACAATGTACATTGTTCGTGGATGGTCCCATTTACTTTACTTTACATTTTTCGCGGATCGTCCCATTTACTTTACTTTACCATGTACATTGTTCGTGGATGGTCCCATTTACGTTATTTTACAATGTACTTTGTTCGTGGATGGTCCCAGTTACTTTACTTTATAATGTACATTGTTCGTGGATGGTCCTATTTACTTTAATTTGCAATGTACATTGTTCGTGGATGGTCCCATTTACTTTAATTTACAATGTACATTGTTCTTGGATGGTCCCATTTACTTTACTTTATAATGTACATTGTTCGTGGATGGTCCCATTTATTTAACTTTACAATGTACATTGTTCGTGGATGGTCCCATTTACTTAACTTTACAATGTACATTGTTCGTGGATGGTCCCATTTACTTTAATTTACAATGTACATTGTTCATGGATGGTCCCATTTACGTTACTTTACAATGTACATTGTTCGTGGATGGTCCCATTTACTTTAATTTACAATGTACATTGTTCGTGGATGGTCCCGTTTACTTTACTTTACAATGTGCATTGTTTTTGGATGGTCCCATTTACTTTACTTTATAATGTACATTGTTCGTGGATGGTCCCATTTACTTTACTTTACAATGTGCATTGTTCGTGGATGGTCCCATTTACTTTACTTTATAATGTACATTGTTCGAGGATGGTCCCATTTACTTTACTTTACAATGTACATTGTTCGTGGATTTTCCCATTTACTTAACTTTACAATGTACATTGTTCGTGCATGGTCCCATTTACTTAACTTTACAATGTACATTGTTCGTGGATGGTCCCATTTACTTTAATTTACAATGTACATTGTTCATGGATGGTCCCATTTACGTTACTTTACAATGTACATTGTTCGTGGATGGTCCCATTTACTTTACTTTATAATGTACATTGTTCGTGGATGGTCCCATTTACTTAACTTTACAATGTACATTGTTCGTAGATGGTCCCATTTACTTTAATTTACAATGTACATTGTTCGTGGATGGTCCCATTTACTTTAATTTACAATGTACATTGTTCATGGATGGTCCCATTTACGTTACTTTACAATGTACATTGTTCGTGGATGGTCCCATTTACTTTAATTTACAATGTACATTGTTCGTGGATGGTCCCATTTACTTTACTTTATAATGTACATTGTTCGTGGATGGTCCCATTTACTTTACTTTACAATGTACATTGTTCGTGGATGGTCCCATTTACTTTACTTTATAATGTACATTGTTCGTGGATGGTCCCATTTACTTAACTTTACAATGTACATTGTTCGTGGATGGTCCCATTTACTTAACTTTACAATGTACATTGTTCGTGGATGGTCCCATTTACTTTAATTTACAATGTACATTGTTCGTGGATGGTCCCATTTACTTTAATTTACAATGTACATTGTTCATGGATGGTCCCATTTACGTTACTTTACAATGTACATTGTTCGTGGATGGTCCCATTTACTTTAATTTACAATGTACATTGTTCGTGGATGATTCCATTTACTTTAATTTACAATGTACATTGTTCGTGGATGGTCCCATTTACTTTAATTTACAATGTACATTGTTCGTGGATGGTCCCATTTACTTTAATTTACAATGTACATTGTTCATGGATGGTCCCATTTACTTTAATTTACAATGTACATTGTTCGTGGATGGTCCCATTTACGTTATTTTACAATGTACTTTGTTCGTGGATGGTCCCAGTTACTTTAATTTACAATGTACATTGTTCCTGGATGGTCCCATTTACTTTACTTTACAATGTGCATTGTTCGTGGATGGTCCCATTTACTTTACTTTATAAAGTACATTGTTCGTGGATGGTCCAATTTACTTTAATTTACAATGTACATTGTTCGTGGATAGTCCCATTTACTTTAATTTACAATGTACATTGTTCGTGGATGGTACCATTTACTTTACTTTATAATGTACATTGTTCGTGGATGGTCCCATTTACTTTACTTTACAATGTACATTGTTCGTGGATGGTCACATTTACTTTACTTTATAATGTACATTGTTCGTGGATGGTCCCATTTACTTTCTTTACAATGTACATTGTTCGTGGATGGTCCCATTTACTTTACTTTACCATGTACATTGTTCGTGGATGGTCCCATTTACGTTATTTTACAATGTACATTGTTCGTGGATGGTCCCATTTACTTTCTTTACAATGTACATTGTTCGTGGATGGTCCCATTTACTTTACTTTACAATGTACATTGTTCGTGGATTGTCTCATTTACGTTACTTTACAATGTACATTGTTCGTGGATGGTCCCATTTACTTTCTTTACCATGTACATTGATCGTGGATGGTCCCATTTACTTTCTTTACAATGTACATTGTTCGTGGATGGTCCCATTTACGTTACTTTACAATGTACATTGTTCGTGGATGGTCCCATTTACTTTACTTTACATTGTTCGCGGATCGTCCCATTTACTTTACTTTACCATGTACATTGTTCGTGGATGGTTCCATTTACGTTATTTTACAATGTACTTTGTTCGTGGATGGTCCCAGTTACTTTACTTTATAATGTACATTGTTCGTGGATGGTCCTATTTACTTTAATTTACAATGTACATTGTTCGTGGATGGTCCCATTTACTTTAATTTACAATGTACATTGTTCGTGGATGGTCCCATTTACTTTACTTTCTAATGTACATTGTTCGTGGATGGTCCCATTTACTTTACTTTACAATGTACATTGTTCGTGGATGGTCACATTTACTTTACTTTATAATGTACATTGATCGTGGATGGTCCCATTTACTTTACTTTACAATGTACATTGTTCGTGGATGGTCCCATTTACTTAACTTTACAATGTACATTGTTCGTGGATGGTCCCATTTACTTTACTTTATAATGTACATTGTTCGTGGATGGTCCCATTTACGTTATTTTACAATGTACATTGTTCGTGGATGGTCCCATTTACTTTAATTTACAATGTACATTGTTCGTGGATGGTCCCATTTACTTTAATTTACAATGTACATTGTTCATGGATGGTCCCATTTACGTTACTTTACAATGTACATTGTTCGTGGATGGTCCCATTTACTTTAATTTACAATGTACATTGTTCGTGGATGGTCGCATTTACTTTAATTTACAATGTACATTGTTCGTGGATGGTCCCATTTACTTTAATTTACAATGTACATTGTTCGTGGATGGTCCCATTTAGTTCAATTTACAATGTACATTGTTCGTGGATGGTCCCATTTACGTTAATTTACAATGTACATTGTTCGTGGATGGTCCCATTTACTTTAATTTACAATGTAAATTGTTCGTGGATGGTCCCATTTACTTTAATTTACAATGTACATTGTTCGTGGATGGTCCCAATTACTTTAATTTACAATGTACATTGTTCGTGGATGGTCCCATTTACTTTAATTTACAATGTACATTGTTCGTGGATGGTCTCATGTACGTCATTTTACAATGTACATTGTTCGTGGATGGTCCCATTTACTTTACAATGTACATTGTTCGTGGATGGTCCCATTTACGTTACTTTACAATGTACATTGTTCGTGGATGGTCCCATTTACTTTACTTTACTTTATTCCTGGATATTCCCATCTACTTTACAATGTACATTGTTCGTGGATGGTCCCATGTACGTTACTTTACAATGTACATTGTTCGTGGCTGGTCCCATTTACTTTACTTTACATTATTTCGTGGATCTTCCCATTTACTTTACTTTACCATGTACATTGTTCGTGGATGGTCCCATTTACTTTACTTTATAATGTACATTGTTCGTCGATGGTCCCATTTACTTTACTTTACAATGTACATTGTTCGTGGATGGTCCCATTTACTTTACTTTATAATGTACATTGTTCGTGGATGGTCCCATTTACTTTAATTTACAATGTACATTGTTCGTGGATGGTCCCATTTACTTTACTTTATAATGTACATTGGTCGTGGATGGTCCAATTTACTTTAATTTACAATGTACATTGTTCGTGGATGGTCCCATTTACTTTACTTTACAATGTGCATTGTTCGTGGATGGTCCCATTTACTTTACTTTATAATGTACATTGTTCGAGGATGGTCCCATTTACTTTACTTTACAATGTACATTGTTCGTGGATTTTCCCATTTACTTAACTTTACAATGTACATTGTTCGTGCATGGTCCCATTTACTTAACTTTACAATGTATATTGTTCGTGGATGGTCCCATTTACTTTAATTTACAATGTACATTGTTCATGGATGGTCCCATTTACGTTACTTTACAATGTACATTGTTCGTGGATGGTCCCATTTACTTTACTTTATAATGTACATTGTTCGTGGATGGTCCCATTTACTTAACTTTACAATGTACATTGTTCGTTGATGGTCCCATTTATTTAACTTTACAATGTACATTGTTCGTAGATGGTCCCATTTACTTTAATTTACAATGTACATTGTTCGTGGATGGTCCCATTTACTTTAAATTACAATGTACATTGTTCATGGATGGTCCCATTTACGTTACTTTACAATGTACATTGTTCGTGGATGGTCCCATTTACTTTAATTTACAATGTACATTGTTCGTGGATGGTCCCATTTACTTTAATTTACAATGTACATTGTTCGTGGATGGTCCCATTTACTTTAATTTACAATGTACATTGTTCGTGGATGGTCCCATTTAGTTCAATTTACAATGTACATTGTTCGTGGATGGTCCCATTTACGTTAATTTACAATGTACATTGTTCGTGGATGGTCCCATTTACTTTAATTTACAATGTACATTGTTCGTGGATGGTCCAATTTACTTTAATTTACAATGTACATTGTTCGTGGATGGTCCCATTTACTTTAATTAACAATGTACATTGTTCGTGGATGGTCCCATTTACTTTAATTTACAATGTACATTGTTCGTGGATGGTCCCATGTACGTTACTTTACAATGTACATTGTTCGTGGATGGTCCCATTTACATTACAATGTACATTGTTCGTGGATGGTCCCATTTACGTTACTTTACAATGTACATTGTTCGTGGATGGTCCCATTTACTTTACTTTACATTATTCCTGGATATTCCCATTTACTTTACAATGTACATTGTTCGTGGATGGTCCCATGTACGTTACTTTACAATGTACATTGTTCGTGGATGGTCCCATTTACTTTAATTTACAATGTACATTGTTCGTGGATGGTCCCATTTACTTTAATTTACAATGTACATTGTTCGTGGATGGTCCCATTTACTTTAATTTACAATGTACATTGTTCGTGGATGGTCCCATTTACGTTACTTTACAATGTCCATTGTTCGTGGATGGTCCCATTTACTTTACTTTATAATGTACATTGTTCGTGGATGGTCCCATTTACTTTACTTTACAATGTCCATTGTTCGTGGATGGTCCAATTTACTTTACTTTATAATGTCCATTGTTCGTGGATTATACATATATGTAAAATCTCACTATAAGCATGCAATGTCACATTTCATATACTATTACTTTTTTGAATAGGAATAAATAATTGTAATGTTTACGGACAATGAAATGCTTGGATTGTTTCACTTTTCGTGTGAAAACAAATGATAATACCCCCACATCACCCTACCCACTCCCATCCCATATATCGATCACGTCTCTAAATCCCCAAATCTCGTTATATTGCAGAGATCGGCTTAGATCTACGGGTAACATAGTAAGTCATACAGTGTGTGCGGCTGTCGTCTGGCAACTCTGCCGCAAGAATTTAGCAGAGATTGACGAGGTCCAGGTGTACAACAGCACTGGGAATGCCACAGCAAAGAACGAGAGAGACCATGCAATAATTATTGAGAGAGAGACCACGCAATAACTGTTGAGAGAGAGACCATGCAATAACTGTTGAGAGAGAGAGACCATGCAATAACTGTTGAGAGAGAGAGACCATGCAATAACTGTTGAGAGAGAGAGACCATGCAATAACTATTGAGAGAGAGAGACCATGCAATAACTGTTGAGAGAGAGAGAGACCATGCAATAACTGTTGAGAGAGAGAGACCATGCAATAACTGTTGAGAGAGAGAGAGACCATGCAACAACTGTTGAGAGAGAGACCATGCAATAACTGTTGAGAGAGAGAGACCATCCAATAACTGTTGAGAGAGAGAGACCATGCAATAACTGTTGAGAGAGAGACCATGCAATAACTGTTGAGAGAGAGACCATGCAATAACTGTTGAGAGAGAGAGACCATGCAATAACTGTTGAGAGAGAGACCATGCAATAACTGTTGAGAGAGAGAGAGAGACCATGCAATAACTGTTGAGAGAGAGAGAGACCATGCAATAACTGTTGAGAGAGAGAGACCATCCAATAACTGTTGAGAGAGACACCATGCAATAACTGTTGAGAGAGAGAGAGACCATGCAATAACCGCTGAACATGACGTGACAATATTGTGAATGCATAATACAATCATGAAAACAACTAATGGTATTAGACCGAAGGTGTGGAATGGAAGCACCTAAAGGTATTAGACCGAAGGTGTGGAATGAAAACAACTAAAGGTATTAGACCGAAGGTGTGGTATGGAAACAACTAATGGTATTAGACCGAAGGTGTGGAATGGAAGCACCTAAAGGTATTAGACCGAAGGTGTGGAATGGAAACAACTAATGGTATTAGACCGAAGGTGTGGAATGGAAGCACCTAAAGGTATTAGACCGAAGGTGTGGAATGGAAACAACTAATGGTATTAGACCGAAGGTGCGGGGAATGTACATTTATCGCGAGCCTATATCGGCTACATCGTGATCAGGGTGCTCAAGTCGGACTTCAATTATTGTTGACACAGATTGAGCATGCGTAACTAGAATAACAAACATATCTGCTGTCGTGTGGGAGGTAACCGGAATACCCGGAGAAAACACACCTGTCCGATATGGCGACCACCACACCATCTCATATACCTACTGGTCAGAGGCATTCGAATGAGAAAGGAGTGTAAAATATGATTTATAAATGAGTCATGATTGCGTTCTTGTTTGTTATTATTTTCTGAATAAGCAGTAAGGAACTAGTTCCGTGTTCTCGTTGAAAATCAGGATTACAAATAATGAATAACTGGTTCTATATTTCATTTTGAATCACTCGTATCATGTTAGCACTAGGAGTGAACGAAATGAACAATAACACATTAAATACCCTCTGCCAACTGTATTCTACTAAGCATGGTAAGTATTGTCGGGAATTGCCTATAGTTAATCAGGAAATGGTAAGTATTGTCGGGAATTGCCTATAGTTAATCAGGAAATGGTAAATATTGTCCGGAATTGACTATAGTTAATAAGAAATTGTAAGTATTGTCGGAATTGCCTATAGTTAATCAGGAAATGGTAAGTATTATCGGGAATTGACTATAGTTAATAAGAAATTGTAAGTATTGTCGGAATTGCCTATAGTTAATCAGGAAATGGTAAGTATTTTCGGGAATTGACTATAGTTAATTAGGAAATGGTAAGTATTCAACGGTCGGAAATTGCCTATAGTTAATTAGGAAATGGTAAGTATTGTCGGGAATTGCCTATAGTTAATCAGGAAATGGTAAGTATTGTCTGGAATTGCCAATAGTTAATCAGGAAATGGTAAGTATTGTCTGGAATTGCCTATAGTTAATCAGGAAATGGTAAGTATTGTCGGGAATTGACTATAGTTAATAAGAAATTGTAAGTATTGTCGGAATTGCCTATAGTTAATCAGGAAATGGTAAGTATTTTCGGGAATTGCCTATAGTTAATCAGGAAATGGTAAGTATTGTCGGGAATTGCCTATAGTTAATCAGGAAATGGTAAGTATTGTCGGAATTGCCTATAGTTAATCAGGAAATAGTAAGTATTCTCGGGAATTGCCTATAGTTAATCAGGAAATGGTAAGTATTGTCGGGAATTGCCTATAGTTAATCAGGAAATGGTAAGTATTGTCGGGAATTGCCTATAGTTAATCAGGAAATGGTAAGTATTGTCGGAATTGCCTATAGTTAATCAGGAAATAGTAAGTATTTTCGGGAATTGCCTATAGTTAATCAGGAAATGGTAAGTATTGTCGGGAATTGACTATAGTTAATTAGGAAATGGTAAGTATTGTCTGGAATTGCGTATAGTTAATCAGGAAATGGTAAGTATTGTCGGGAATTGCCTATAGTTAATTAGGAAATGGTAAGTATTGTCGGGAATTGCCTATAGTTAATTAGGAAATGGTAAGTATTGTCTGGAATTGCGTATAGTTAATCAGGAAATGGTAAGTATTGTCGGGAATTGCCTATAGTTAATTAGGAAATGGTAAGTATTGTCGGGAATTGCCTATAGTTAATAGGGAAATGGTAAGTATTGTCTGGAATTGCGTATAGTTAATCAGGAAATGGTAAGTATTGTCGGATATTGCCTATAGTTAATTAGGAAATGGTAAGTTTTGTCGAGAATTGCCAATAGTTAATCAGGAAATGGTAAGTATGGTCGGGAATTGCCGATAGTCAATTAGGAAATGGTAGGTATTGTCTGGAATTGCCTATAGTTAATCAGGAAATGGTAAGTTTTGTCGGGAATTGCCGATAGTTAATTAGGAAATGGTAAGTATTGTCGGGAATTGCCTATAGTTAATTAGGAAATGGTAGGTATTATCTGGAATTGCGTATAGTTAATCAGGAAATGGTAAGTATTGTCGGGAATTGCCTATAGTTAATCAGGAAATGGTAAGTTTTGTCGGGAATTGCCTATAGTTAATCAGGAAATGGTAAGTATTGTCGGGAATTGCAAATAGTTAAACACAAAATGGTAAGTTTATATATGACAAGCCATTGCTAGGTTGGAGTTGTTTATATAGGACCAGATATTGCTAAGTTGGAGTTGTTTATATAGGACAAGATATTGCTAAGTTGGAGTTGTTTATATAGGATCAGATATTGCTAAGTTGGAGTTGTTTATATAGGACCAGATATTGCTAAGTTGGAGTTGTTTATATAGGACCAGATATTGCTAAGTTGGAGTTGTATATATAGGACAAGATATTGCTAAGTTGGAGTTGTTTATATTGGACCAGATATTGCTAAGTTGGAGTTGTTTATATAGGACCAGATATTGCTAAGTTGGAATTGTTTATATATGACCAGATATTGCTAAGTTTGAGTTGTTTATATAGGATCAGATATTGCTACGTTGGAGTTGTTTATATAGGACCCGATATTGCTAAGTTGAAGTTGTTTATATAGGATCAGATATAGCTAAGTTTGAGTTGTTTATATAGGACCCTATATTGCTAAGTTGGAGTTCTTTATATTGGACCAGATATTGCTAAGTTGGAGTTGTTTATATAGGACCAGATATTGCTAATTTGGAGTTGTTTATATAGGACCAGATATTGCTAAGTTGGACTTGTTTATATAGGACCAGATATTGCTAAGCTGGAGTCGTTTATATAGAAACAGATATTGCTATGTTTGAGTTGTTTATATAGGACCAGATATTGCTAAGTTTGACTTGTTTATATAGGACCAGATATTGGTAAGTTGGAGTTGTTTATATAGGACCAGATATTGCTAAGTTGGAGTTGTTTATATAGGATCAGATATTGCTAAGTTGGAGTTGTTTATATAGGACCAGATATTGCTAAGTTGGAGTTGTGTATATAGGATCAGATATTGCTAAGTTGGAGTGGTTTATTTAGGATCAGATATTGCTAAGTTGGAGTTGTTTATATAGGAGCAGATATTGCTAAGTTATAGGAACAGATATTACTATGTTTGAGTTGTTTATATAGGACCAGGTATTGCTACGTTGGAGTTGTTTATATAGGACCAGATATTGCTAAGTTGGAGTTCTTTATATACGACCAGATATTGCTAAGTTGGAGTTGTTTATATAGGACAAGCCATTGCTAAGTTGGAGTTGTTTATATACGACCAGATATTGCTAAGTTGGAGTTGTTGATATAGGAAGAGACTTTGCTAAGGTGGAATTGTTTATATAGGAACATATATTGCTAAGGTGAGTTGTTTACATAGGACCAGATATTGCTACGTTGGAGTTGTTTATATAGGACCAGATATTGTTAAGTTGGAGTTGTTTATATAGGACCAGATATTGCTAAGTTGGAGTTGTTTATATAGGATCAGATATTGCTAAGTTGGAGTTGTTTATATAGGACCAGATATTGTTAAGTTGGAGGTGTTTATATAGGACCAGATATTGCTAGGTTGGAATTGTTTATATAGGACCAGATATTGCTAAGTTGGAATTGTTTATATAGAACCAGATATTGCTACGTTGGAGGTGTTTATATAGGAGCAGATATTGCTAAGTTGGAGTTGTTTATATTGGACCAGATATTGTTACGGTGGGATTGTTTATATAGGACCAGACATTGGTAAGTTGGAGTAGTTTATATACGACCAGATATTGGTAAGTTTGAGTTGTTTATATAGGACCGGATATTGCTAAGTTGGAGTTGTTTATATAGGATCAGAAATTGCTAAGTTTGAGTTGTTTATATAGGACCAGATATTGCTATGTTGAAGTTGTTTATATAGGACAAGCCATTGCTAAGTTGGAGGTGTTTATATATGACAAGCCATTGCTAAGGTGGAATTGTTTATATAGGACGAGATATTGCTAAGTTGGAGTTGTTTATATTGGATCAGATATTGCTATGTTGGAGTTGTTTATATAGGACCAGATATTGCTACATTGGAGTTGTTTATATAGGACTAGCTATTGCTAAATTGGAGTTGTTTATATAGGACCAGATATTGCTAAGTTGGAGTTGTTTATATAGGATCAGATATTGCTATGTTGGAGTTGTTTATATAGGACCAGATATTGCTACGTTGGAGTTGTTTATATAGGACCAGATATTGCTAAGTTGGAGTTGTTTATATAGGACCAGATATTGCTAAGTTGGAGTTGTTTATATAGGGCCAGATATTGCTGAGTTGGAGTTGTTTATATAGGAAGAGACTTTGCTAAGGTGGAATTGTTTATATAGGAACATATATTGCTAAGGTGAGTTGTTTACATAGGACTAGATATTGCTACGTTGGAGTTGTTTATATAGGACCAGATATTGCTACGTTAGAGGTGTTTATATAGGAGCACATATTGCTAAGTTGGAGTTATTTATATTGGACCAGATATTGTTAAGGTGGGATTGTTTATATAGGTCCAGACATTGGTAAGTTGGAGTAGTTTATATACGACCAGATATTGGTAAGTTTGAGTTGTTTATATAGGACCGGATATTGCTAAGTTGGAGTTGTTTATATAGGATCAGAAATTGCTAAGTTTGAGTTGTTTATATAGGACCAGATATTGCTATGTTTGAGTTGTTTATATAGGACAAGCCATTTCTAAGTTGGAGGTGTTTATATATGACAAGCCATTGCTAAGGTGGAATTGTTTATATAGGACCAGATATTGCTAAGTTGGAGTTGTTTATATAGGATCAGATATTGCTATGTTGGAGTTGTTTATATACGACCAGATATTGCTACGTTGGAGTTGTTTATATAGGACCAGATATTGCTAAGTTGGAGTTGTTGATATAGGATCAGATATTGCTAAGTTGGAGTTGTTTATATAGGACCAGATATTGCTAAGTTGGAGTTGTGTATATAGGATCAGATATTGCTAAGTTGGAGTGGTTTATTTAGGATCAGATATTGCTAAGTTGGAGTTGTTTATATAGGAGCAGATATTGCTAAGTTATAGGAACAGATATTACTATGTTTGAGTTGTTTATATAGGACCAGATATTGCTACGTTGGAGTTGTTTATATAGGACCAGATATTGCTAAGTTGGAGTTGTTTATATAGGACCAGATATTGCTAATTTGGAGTTGTTTATATAGGAACAGATATTGCTAAGTTGGAGTTGTATATATAGGACATGATATTGCTAAGTTGGAGTTGTTTATATTGGACCAGATATTGCTAAGTTGGAGTTGTTTATATAGGACCAGATATTGCTAAGTTGGAATTGTTTATATATGACCAGATATTGCTAAGTTTGAGTTGTTTATATAGGATCAGATATTGCTAAGTTTGAGTTGTTTATATAGGACCAGCTATAGCTACGTTGGAGTTGTTTATATAGGACTAGATATTGCCAAGTTGGAGTTGTTTATATTGGACCAGATATTGCTAAGTTGGAGTTGTTTATATAGGACCAGATATTGCTAATTTGGAGTTGTTTATATAGGACCAGATATTGCTAAGTTGGACTTGTTTATATAGGACCAGATATTGCTAAGCTGGAGTCGTTTATATAGAAACAGATATTGCTATGTTTGAGTTGTTTATATAGGACCAGATATTGCTAAGTTGGAGTTGTTTATATAGGATCAGATATTGATAAGTTGGAGTTGTTTATATAGGACAAGCCATTGCTAAGTTGGAGTTCTTTATATACGACCAGATATTGCTAAGTTGGAGTTGTTTATATAGGACCAGATATTGCTAAGTTATAGGAACAGATATTACTATGTTTGAGTTGTTTATATAGGACCAGATATTGCTACGTTGGAGTTGTTTATATAGGACCAGATATTGCTAAGTTGGAGTTCTTTATATACGACCAGATATTGCTAAGTTGGAGTTGTTTATATAGGACAAGCCATTGCTAAGTTGGAGTTGTTTATATAGGGCCAGATATTGCTAAGTTGGAGTTGTTTATATAGGAAGAGACTTTGCTAAGGTGGAATTGTTTATATAGGAACATATATTGCTAAGGTGAGTTGTTTACATAGGACCAGATATTGCTACGTTGAAGTTGTTTATATTGGACCAGATAGTGTTAAGTTGGAGTTGTTTATATAGGATCAGAAATTGCTAAGTTTGAGTTGTTTATATAGGACCAGATATTGCTATGTTGGAGTTGTTTATATAGGACAAGCCATTTCTAAGTTGGAGGTGTTTATATATGACAAGCCATTGCTAAGGTGGAATTGTTTATATAGGACCAGATATTGCTAAGTTGGAGTTGTTTATATAGGATCAGATATTGCTATGTTGGAGTTGTTTATATACGACCAGATATTGCTACGTTGGAGTTGTTTATATAGGACCAGATATTGCTAAGTTGGAGTTGTTTATATAGGATCAGATATTGCTAAGTTGGAGTTGTTTATATAGGACCAGATATTGCTAAGTTGGAGTTGTGTATATAGGATCAGATATTGCTAAGTTGGAGTGGTTTATTTAGATCAGATATTGCTAAGTTGGAGTTGTTTATATAGGAGCAGATATTGCTAAGTTATAGGACAGATATTACTATGTTTGAGTTGTTTATATAGGACCAGATATTGCTACGTTGGAGTTGTTTATATAGGACCAGATATTGCTAAGTTGGAGTTGTTTATATAGGATCAGATATTGCTAAGTTGGAGTTGTTTATATAGGACCAGATATTGCTAAGTTGGAGTTGTTTATATAGGACCAGATATTGCTAAGTTGGAGTTGTATATATAGGACAAGATATTGCTAAGTTGGAGTTGTTTATATTGGACCAGATATTGCTAAGTTGGAGTTGTTTATATAGGACCAGATATTGCTAAGTTGGAATTGTTTATATATGACCAGATATTGCTAAGTTTGAGTTGTTTATATAGGATCAGATATTGCTAAGTTTGAGTTGTTTATATAGGACCAGCTATAGCTACGTTGGAGTTGTTTATATAGGACTAGATATTGCAAAGTTGGAGTTCTTTATATTGGACCAGATATTGCTAAGTTGGAGTTGTTTATATAGGACCAGATATTGCTAATTTGGAGTTGTTTATATAGGACCAGATATTGCTAAGTTGGACTTGTTTATATAGGACCAGATATTGCTAAGCTGGAGTCGTTTATATAGAAAAAGATATTGCTATGTTTGAGTTGTTTATATAGGACCAGATATTGCTAAGTTTGACTTGTTTATATAGGACCAGATATTGCTAAGTTGGAGTTGTTTATATAGGATCAGATATTGCTAAGTTGGAGTTGTTTATATAGGACAAGCCATTGCTAAGTTGGAGTTCTTTATATACGACCAGATATTGCTAAGTTGGAGTTCTTTATATAGGACCAGATATTGCTAAGTTATAGGAACAGATATTACTATGTTTGAGTTGTTTATATAGGACCAGATATTGCTACGTTGGAGTTGTTTATATAGGACCAGATATTGCTAAGTTGGAGTTCTTTATATACGACCAGATATTGCTAAGTTGGAGTTGTTTATATAGGACAAGCCATTGCTAAGTTGGAGTTGTTTATATAGGGCCAGATATTGCTAAGTTGGAGTTGTTTATATAGGAAGAGACTTTGCTAAGGTGGAATTGTTTATAAAGGAACATATATTGCTAAGGTGAGTTGTTTACATAGGACCAGATATTGCTACGTTGAAGTTGTTTATATTGGACCAGATGGTGTTAAGTTGGAGTTGTTTATATAGGACCAGATATTGTTAAGTTGGAGTTGTTTATATTGGACCAGATATTGTTCAGTTGGAGTTGATTATATAGGACCAGATATTGGTAAGTTGGAGTTGTTTACATAGGACCAGATATTGCTAAGTTGGAATTGTTTATATAGGACCAGATATTGCTAAGTTGGAAATGTTTATATAGAACCAGATATTGCTACGTTGGAGGTGTTTATATAGGAGCACATATTGCTAAGTTGGAGTTATTTATATTGGACCAGATATTGTTAAGGTGGGATTGTTTATATAGGACCAGACATTGGTAAGTTGGAGTAGTTTATATACGACCAGATATTGGTAAGTTTGAGTTGTTTATATAGCACCGGATTTTGCTAAGTTGGAGTTGTTTATATAGGATCAGAAATTGCTAAGTTTGAGTTGTTTATATAGGACCAGATATTGCTATGTTGAAGTTGTTTATATAGGACAAGCCATTGCTAAGTTGGAGGTGTTTATATATGACAAGCCATTGCTAAGGTGGAATTGTTTATATAGGACGAGATATTGCTAAGTTGGAGTTGTTTATATTGGATCAGATATTGCTATGTTGGAGTTGTTTATATAGGACCAGATATTGCTACATTGGAGTTGTTTATATAGGACTAGCTATTGCTAAATTGGAGTTGTTTATATAGGACCAGATATTGCTAAGTTGGAGTTGTTTATATAGGATCAGATATTGCTATGTTGGAGTTGTTTATATAGGACCAGATATTGTTACGTTGGAGTTGTTTATATAGGACCAGATATTGCTAAGTTGGAGTTGTTTATATAGGACCAGATATTGCTAAGTTGGCGTTGTTTATATAGGGCCAGATATTGCTGAGTTGGAGTTGTTTATATAGGAAGAGACTTTGCTAAGGTGGAATTGTTTATATAGGAACATATATTGCTAAGGTGAGTTGTTTACATAGGACTAGATATTGCTACGTTGGAGTTGTTTATATAGGACCAGATATTGCTACGTTAGAGGTGTTTATATAGGAGCACATATTGCTAAGTTGGAGTTGTTTATATAGGACCAGATATTGCTATGTTGAAGTTGTTTATATAGGACAAGCCATTGCTAAGTTGGACGTGTTTATATATGACAAGCCATTGCTAAGGTGGAATTGTTTATATAGGACGAGATATTGCTAAGTTGGAGTTGTTTATATAGGATCAGATATTGCTATGTTGGAGTTGTTTATATAGGACCAGATATTGCTACATTGGAGTTGTTTATATAGGACTAGATATTGCTAAGTTGGAGTTGTTTATATAGGACCAGATATTGCTAAGTTGGAGTTGTGTATATAGGATCAGATATTGCTAAGTTGGAGTTGTTTATATAGGAGCAGATATTGCTAAGTTATAGGAACAGATATTACTATGTTTGAGTTGTTTATATAGGACCAGATATTGCTACGTTGGAGTTGTTTATATAGGACCAGATATTGCTAAGTTGGAGTTGTTTACATAGGATCAGATATTGCTAAGTTGGAGTTGTTTATATAGGACCAGATATTGCTAAGTTGGAGTTGTTTATATAGGACCAGATATTGCTAAGTTGGAGTTGTATATATAGGACAAGATATTGCTAAGTTGGAGTTGTTTATATTGGACCAGATATTGCTAAGTTGGAGTTGTTTATATAGGACCAAATATTGCTAAGTTGGAATTGTTTATATATGACCAGATATTGCTAAGTTTGAGTTGTTTATATAGGATCAGATATTGCTAAGTTTGAGTTGTTTATATAGGACCAGCTATTGCTACGTTGGAGTTGTTTATATAGGACTAGATATTGCTAAGTTGGAATTGTTTATATAGGACCCGATATTGCTAAGTTTGAGTTGTTTATATAGGACCATATATTGCTAAGTTGGAGTTGTTTATATTGGACCAGATATTGCTAAGTTGGAGTTGTTTATATAGGACCAGATATTGCTAATTTGGAGTTGTTTATATAGGACTAGATATTGCTAAGTTGGAGTTGTTTATATAGGACCAGATATTGCTACGTTGGAGTTGTTTATATTGGACCAGATAGTGTTAAGTTGGAGTTGTTTATATAGGACCAGATATTGTTAAGTTGGAGTTGTTTATATTGGACCAGATATTGTTCAGTTGGAGTTGTTTATATAGGACCAGATATTGGTAAGTTGGAGTTGTTTACATAGGACCAGATATTGCTAAGTTGGAATTGTTTATATAGGACCAGATATTGCTAAGTTGGAATTGTTTATATAGAACCAGATATTGCTACGTTGGAGGTGTTTATATAGGAGCAGATATTGCTAAGTTGGAGTTGTTTATATTGGACCACATATTGTTAAGGTGTGATTGTTTATATAGGACCAGACATTGGTAAGTTGGAGTAGTTTATATACGACCAGATATTGGTAAGTTTGAGTTGTTTATATAGGACCGGATATTGCTAAGTTGGAGTTGTTTATATAGGATCAGAAATTGCTAAGTTAGAATTGTTTATATAGGACCAGATATTGCTATGTTGAAGTTGTTTATATAGGACAAGCCATTGCTAAGTTGGAGGTGTTTATATATGACAAGCCATTGCTAAGGTGGAATTGTTTATATAGGACGAGATATTGCTAAGTTGGAGTTGTTTATATAGGATCAGATATTGCTATGTTGGAGTTGTTTATATAGGACCAGATATTGCTACATTGGAGTTGTTTATATAGGACTAGATATTGCTAAGTTGGAGTTGTTTATATAGGACCAGATATTGCTAAGTTGGTGTTGTTTATATAGGATCAGATATTGCTATGTTGGAGTTGTTTATATAGGACCAGATATTGCTAAGTTGGAGTTGTTTATATAGGACCAGATATTGCTAAGTTGGAGTTGTTTATATAGGACCAGATATTGCTAAGTTGGAGTTGTTTATATAGGGCCAGATATTGCTGAGTTGGAGTTGTTTATATAGGAAGAGACTTTGCTAAGGTGGAATTGTTTATATAGGAACATATATTGCTAAGGTGAGTTGTTTACATAGGACCAGATATTGCTACGTTGGAGTTGTTTATATAGGACCAGATATTGCTACGTTAGAGGTGTTTATATAGGAGCACATATTGCTAAGTTGGAGTTATTTATATTGGACCAGATATTGTTAAGGTGGGATTGTTTATATAGGACCAGACATTGGTAAGTTGGAGTAGTTTATATACGACCAGATATTGGTAAGTTTGAGTTGTTTATATAGGACCGGATATTGCTAAGTTGGAGTTGTTTATATAGGATCAGAAATTGCTAAGTTTGAGTTGTTTATATAGGACCAGATATTGCTATGTTGGAGTTGTTTATATAGGACCAGATATTGCTATGTTGGAGTTGTTTATATAGGACCAGACATTGCTATGTTGGAGTTGTTTATATAGGACCAGATATTGCTATGTTGGAGTTGTTTATATAGGACCAGATATTGCTATGTTGGAGTTGTTTATATAGGACCAGATATTGCTATGTTGGAGTTGTTTATATAGGACCAGATATTGCTATGTTGGAGTTGTTTATATTGGACCAGATATTGTTCAGTTGGAGTTGTTTATATAGGACCAGATATTGGTAAGTTGGAGTTGTTTACATAGGACCAGATATTGCTAAGTTGGAATTGTTTATATAGGACCAGATATTGCTAAGTTGGAATTGTTTATATAGAACCAGATATTGCTACGTTGGAGGTGTTTATATAGGAGCAGATATTGCTAAGTTGGAGTTGTTTATATTGGACCACATATTGTTAAGGTGTGATTGTTTATATAGGACCAGACATTGGTAAGTTGGAGTAGTTTATATACGACCAGATATTGGTAAGTTTGAGTTGTTTATATAGGACCGGATATTGCTAAGTTGGAGTTGTTTATATAGGATCAGAAATTGCTAAGTTAGAATTGTTTATATAGGACCAGATATTGCTATGTTGAAGTTGTTTATATAGGACAAGCCATTGCTAAGTTGGAGGTGTTTATATATGACAAGCCATTGCTAAGGTGGAATTGTTTATATAGGACGAGATATTGCTAAGTTGGAGTTGTTTATATAGGATCAGATATTGCTATGTTGGAGTTGTTTATATAGGACCAGATATTGCTACATTGGAGTTGTTTATATAGGACTAGATATTGCTAAGTTGGAGTTGTTTATATAGGACCAGATATTGCTAAGTTGGAGTTGTTTATATAGGATCAGATATTGCTATGTTGGAGTTGTTTATATAGGACCAGATATTGCTAAGTTGGAGTTGTTTATATAGGACCAGATATTGCTAAGTTGGAGTTGTTTATATAGGACCAGATATTGCTAAGTTGGAGTTGTTTATATAGGACCAGATATTGCTAAGTTGGAGTTGTTTATATAGGGCCAGATATTGCTGAGTTGGAGTTGTTTATATAGGAAGAGACTTTGCTAAGGTGGAATTGTTTATATAGGAACATATATTGCTAAGGTGAGTTGTTTACATAGGACCAGATATTGCTACGTTGGAGTTGTTTATATAGGACCAGATATTGCTACGTTAGAGGTGTTTATATAGGAGCACATATTGCTAAGTTGGAGTTATTTATATTGGACCAGATATTGTTAAGGTGGGATTGTTTATATAGGACCAGACATTGGTAAGTTGGAGTAGTTTATATAGGATCAGAAATTGCTAAGTTTGAGTTGTTTATATAGGACCAGATATTGCTATGTTGGAGTTGTTTATATAGGACAAGCCATTGCTAAGTTGGAGGTGTTTATATATGACAAGCCATTGCTAAGGTGGAATTGTTTATATAGGACGAGATATTGCTAAGTTGGAGTTGTTTATATAGGATCAGATATTGCTATGTTGGAGTTGTTTATATAGGACCAGATATTGCTACATTGGAGTTGTTTATATAGGACTAGATATTGCTAAGTTGGAGTTGTTTATATAGGACCAGATATTGCTAAGTTGGTGTTGTTTATATAGGATCAGATATTGCTATGTTGGAGTTGTTTATATAGGACCAGATATTGCTAAGTTGGAGTTGTTTATATAGGACCAGATATTGCTAAGTTGGAGTTGTTTATATAGGACCAGATATTGCTAAGTTGGAGTTGTTTATATAGGGCCAGATATTGCTGAGTTGGAGTTGTTTATATAGGAAGAGACTTTGCTAAGGTGGAATTGTTTATATAGGAACATATATTGCTAAGTTGAGTTGTTTATATAGGACCAGATATTGCTAAGTTGGAGTTGTTTATATAGGACCAGATATTGCTACGTTAGAGGTGTTTATATAGGAGCACATATTGCTAAGTTGGAGTTTTTATATGGACCAGATATTGTAAGGTGGGATTGTTTATATAGGACCAGACATTGGTAAGTTGGAGTAGTTTATATAGGATCAGATATTGCTAAGTTTGAGTTGTTTATATAGGACCAGATATTGCTATGTTGGAGTTGTTTATATAGGACCAGATATTGCTATGTTGGAGTTGTTTATATAGGACCAGATATTGCTATGTTGGAGTTGTTTATATAGGACCAGATATTGCTATGTTGGAGTTGTTTATATAGGACTAGATATTGCTAAGTTGGAGTTGTTTATATAGGACCAGATATTGCTACGTTGGAGTTGTTTATATTGGACCAGATAGTGTTAAGTTGGAGTTGTTTATATAGGACCAGATATTGTTAAGTTGGAGTTGTTTATATTGGACCAGATATTGTTCAGTTGGAGTTGTTTATATAGGACCAGATATTGGTAAGTTGGAGTTGTTTACATAGGACCAGATATTGCTAAGTTGGAATTGTTTATATAGGACCAGATATTGCTAAGTTGGAATTGTTTATATAGAACCAGATATTGCTACGTTGGAGGTGTTTATATAGGAGCAGATATTGCTAAGTTGGAGTTGTTTATATTGGACCACATATTGTTAAGGTGTGATTGTTTATATAGGACCAGACATTGGTAAGTTGGAGTAGTTTATATACGACCAGATATTGGTAAGTTTGAGTTGTTTATATAGGACCGGATATTACTAAGTTGGAGTTGTTTATATAGGATCAGAAATTGCTAAGTTAGAATTGTTTATATAGGACCAGATATTGCTATGTTGAAGTTGTTTATATAGGACAAGCCATTGCTAAGTTGGAGGTGTTTATATATGACAAGCCATTGCTAAGGTGGAATTGTTTATATAGGACGAGATATTGCTAAGTTGGAGTTGTTTATATAGGATCAGATATTGCTATGTTGGAGTTGTTTATATAGGACCAGATATTGCTACATTGGAGTTGTTTATATAGGACTAGATATTGCTAAGTTGGAGTTGTTTATATAGGACCAGATATTGCTAAGTTGGTGTTGTTTATATAGGATCAGATATTGCTATGTTGGAGTTGTTTATATAGGACCAGATATTGCTAAGTTGGAGTTGTTTATATAGGACCAGATATTGCTAAGTTGGAGTTGTTTATATAGGACCAGATATTGCTAAGTTGGAGTTGTTTATATAGGGCCAGATATTGCTGAGTTGGAGTTGTTTATATAGGAAGAGACTTTGCTAAGGTGGAATTGTTTATATAGGAACATATATTGCTAAGGTGAGTTGTTTACATAGGACCAGATATTGCTACGTTGGAGTTGTTTATATAGGACCAGATATTGCTACGTTAGAGGTGTTTATATAGGAGCACATATTGCTAAGTTGGAGTTATTTATATTGGACCAGATATTGTTAAGGTGGGATTGTTTATATAGGACCAGACATTGGTAAGTTGGAGTAGTTTATATACGACCAGATATTGGTAAGTTTGAGTTGTTTATATAGGACCGGATATTGCTAAGTTGGAGTTGTTTATATAGGATCAGAAATTGCTAAGTTTGAGTTGTTTATATAGGACCAGATATTGCTATGTTGGAGTTGTTTATATAGGACAAGCCATTTCTAAGTTGGAGGTGTTTATATATGACAAGCCATTGCTAAGGTGGAATTGTTTATATAGGACCAGATATTGCTAAGTTGGAGTTGTTTATATAGGACCAGATATTGCTATGTTGGAGTTGTTTATAGGACCAGATATTGCTAAGTTGGAGTTGTTTATATTGGACCAGATATTGTTCAGTTGGAGTTGTTTATATAGGACCAGATATTGGTAAGTTGGAGTTGTTTATATAGGACCAGATATTGCTAAGTTGGAATTGTTTATATAGGACCAGATATTGCTAAGTTGGAATTGTTTATATAGAACCAGATATTGCTACGTTGGAGGTGTTTATATAGGAGCAGATATTGCTAAGTTGGAGTTGTTTATATTGGACCACATATTGTTAAGGTGTTATTGTTTATATAGGACCAGACATTGGTAAGTTGGAGTAGTTTATATACGACCAGATATTGGTAAGTTTGAGTTGTTTATATAGGACCGGATATTGCTAAGTTGGAGTTGTTTATATAGGATCAGAAATTGCTAAGTTAGAATTGTTTATATAGGACAAGCCATTGCTAAGTTGGAGGTGTTTATATATGACAAGCCATTGCTAAGGTGGAATTGTTTATATAGGACGAGATATTGCTAAGTTGGAGTTGTTTATATAGGATCAGATATTGCTATGTTGGAGTTGTTTATATAGGACCAGATATTGCTACATTGGAGTTGTTTATATAGGACTAGATATTGCTAAGTTGGAGTTGTTTATATAGGACCAGATATTGCTAAGTTGGTGTTGTTTATATAGGATCAGATATTGCTATGTTGGAGTTGTTTATATAGGACCAGATATTGCTAAGTTGGAGTTGTTTATATAGGACCAGATATTGCTAAGTTGGAGTTGTTTATATAGGACCAGATATTGCTAAGTTGGAGTTGTTTATATAGGGCCAGATATTGCTGAGTTGGAGTTGTTTATATAGGAAGAGACTTTGCTAAGGTGGAATTGTTTATATAGGAACATATATTGCTAAGGTGAGTTGTTTACATAGGACCAGATATTGCTACGTTGGAGTTGTTTATATAGGACCAGATATTGCTACGTTAGAGGTGTTTATATAGGAGCACATATTGCTAAGTTGGAGTTATTTATATTGGACCAGATATTGTTAAGGTGGGATTGTTTATATAGGACCAGACATTGGTAAGTTGGAGTAGTTTATATACGACCAGATATTGGTAAGTTTGAGTTGTTTATATAGGACCGGATATTGCTAAGTTGGAGTTGTTTATATAGGATCAGAAATTGCTAAGTTTGAGTTGTTTATATAGGACCAGATATTGCTATGTTGGAGTTGTTTATATAGGACCAGATATTGCTATGTTGGAGTTGTTTATATAGGACCAGACATTGCTATGTTGGAGTTGTTTATATAGGACCAGATATTGCTATGTTGGAGTTGTTTATATAGGACCAGATATTGCTATGTTGGAGTTGTTTATATAGGACCAGATATTGCTATGTTGGAGTTGTTTATATAGGACCAGATATTGCTATGTTGGAGTTGTTTATATAGGACCAGATATTGCTAAGTTGGAGTTGTTTATATAGGACCAGATATTGCTAAGTTGGAGTTGTTTATATAGGATCAGATATTGCTAAGTTGGAGTTGTTTATATAGGACCAGATATTGCTAAGTTGGAGTTGTGTATATAGGATCAGATATTGCTAAGTTGGAGTGGTTTATTTAGGATCAGATATTGCTAAGTTGGAGTTGTTTATATAGGAGCAGATATTGCTAAGTTATAGGAACAGCTATTACTATGTTTGAGTTGTTTATATAGGACCAGATATTGCTACGTTGGAGTTGTTTATATAGGACCAGATATTGCTAAGTTGGAGTTGTTTATATAGGATCAGATATTGCTAAGTTGGAGTTGTTTATATAGGACCAGATATTGCTAAGTTGGAGTTGTTTATATAGGACCAGATATTGCTAAGTTGGAGTTGTTTATATAGGACAAGATATTGCTAAGTTGGAGTTGTTTATATTGGACCAGATATTGCTAAGTTGGAGTTGTTTATATAGGACCAGATATTGCTAAGTTGGAATTGTTTATATATGACCAGATATTGCTAAGTTTGAGTTGTTTATATAGGATCAGATATTGCTAAGTTGAGTTGTTTATATAGGACCAGCTATTGCTACGTTGGAGTTGTTTATATAGGACAGATATTGCTAAGTTGGAATTGTTTATATAGGACCGATATTGCTAAGTTGAAGTTGTTTATATAGGATCAGATATTGCTAAGTTTGAGTTGTTTATATAGGACCATATATTGCTAAGTTGGAGTTGTTTATATTGGACCAGATATTGCTAAGTTGGAGTTGTTTATATAGGACCAGATATTGCTAATTTGGAGTTGTTTATATAGGACTAGATATTGCTAAGTTGGAGTTGTTTATATAGGACCAGATATTGCTACGTTGGAGTTGTTTATATTGGACCAGATATTGTTAAGTTGGAGTTGTTTATATAGGACCAGATATTGTTAAGTTGGAGTTGTTTATATTGGACCAGATATTGTTCAGTTGGAGTTGTTTATATAGGACCAGATATTGCTAAGTTGGAGTTGTTTATATAGGACCAGATATTGCTAAGTTGGAGTTGTTTATATAGGACCAGATATTGCTAAGTTGGAGTTGTTTATATAGGACCAGATATTGCTAAGTTGGAGTTGTTTATATAGGACTAGATATTGCTAAGTTGGAATTGTTTATATAGGATCTGATATTGCTAAGTTTGAGTTGTTTATATAGGACCAGATATTGCTAAGTTGGAGTTGTTTATATTGGACCAGATATTGCTAAGTTGGAGTTGTTTATATAGGACCAGATATTGCTAATTTGGAGGTGTTTATATAGGACTAGATATTGCTAAGTTGGAGTTGTTTATATAGGACCAGATATTGCTAAGTTGGAGTTGTTTATATAGGATCAGATATTGCTATGTTGGAGTTGTTTATATAGGACCAGATATTGCTACGTTGGAGTTGTTTATATAGGACCAGATATTGCTAAGTTTGAGTTGTTTATATAGGACCAGATATTGCTAAGTTGGAGTTGTTTATATAGGACCAGATATTGCTAAGTTGGAGTTGTTTATATAGGGCCAGATATTGCTGAGTTGGAGTTGTTTATATAGGAAGAGACTTTGCTAAGGTGGAATTGTTTATATAGGAACATATATTGCTAAGGTGAGTTGTTTACATAGGACCAGATATTGCTACGTTGGAGTTGTTTATATAGGACCAGATATTGCTACGTTAGAGGTGTTTATATAGGAGCACATATTGCTAAGTTGGAGTTATTTATATTGGACCAGATATTGTTAAGGTGGGATTGTTTATATAGGACCAGACATTAGTAAGTTTGAGTTGTTTATATAGGACCGGATATTGCTAAGTTGGAGTTGTTTATATAGGATCAGAAATTGCTAAGTTTGAGTTGTTTATATAGGACCAGATATTGCTATGTTGGAGTTGTTTATATAGGACAAGCCATTTCTAAGTTGGAGGTGTTTATATATGACAAGCCATTGCTAAGGTGGAATTGTTTATATAGGACCAGATATTGCTAAGTTGGAGTTGTTTATATAGGATCAGATATTGCTATGTTGGAGTTGTATATATATACGACCAGATATTGCTACGTTGGAGTTGTTTATATAGGACCAGATATTGCTAAGTTGGAGTTGTTTATATAGGATCAGATATTGCTAAGTTGGAGTTGTTTATATAGGACCAGATATTGCTAAGTTGGAGTTGTGTATATAGGATCAGATATTGCTAAGTTGGAGTGGTTTATTTAGGATCAGATATTGCTAAGTTGGAGTTGTTTATATAGGAGCAGATATTGCTAAGTTATAGGAACAGATATTACTATGTTTGAGTTGTTTATATAAGACCAGATATTGCTACGTTGGAGTTGTTTATATAGGACCAGGTATTGCTAAGTTGGAGTTGCTTATATAGGATCAGATATTGCTAAGTTGGAGTTGTTTATATAGGACCAGATATTGCTAAGTTGGAGTTGTTTATATAGGACCAGATATTGCTAAGTTGGAGTTGTATATATAGGACAAGATATTGCTAAGTTGGAGTAGTTTATATTGGACCAGATATTGCTAAGTTGGAGTTGTTTATATAGGAAGAGACTTTGCTAAGGTGGAATTGTTTATATAGGAACATATATTGCTAAGGTGAGTTGTTTACATAGGACCAGATATTGCTACGTTGGAGTTGTTTATATTGGACCAGATAGTGTTAAGTTGGAGTTGTTTATATAGGACCAGATATTGTTAAGTTGGAGTTGTTTATATTGGACCAGATATTGTTCAGTTGGAGTTGTTTATATAGGACCAGATATTTCTAAGTTGGAATTGTTTATATAGGACCAGATATTGCTAAGTTGGAATTGTTTATATAGAACCAGATATTGCTACGTTGGAGGTGTTTATATAGGAGCAGATATTGCTAAGTTGGAGTTGTTTATATTGGACCAGATATTGTTAAGGTGGGATTGTTTATATAGGACCAGACATTGGTAAGTTGGAGTAGTTTATATACGACCAGATATTGGTAAGTTTGAGTTGTTTATATATGACCGGATATTGCTAAGTTGGAGTTGTTTATATAGGATCAGAAATTGCTAAGTTTGAGTTGTTTATATAGGACCAGATATTGCTATGTTGAAGTTGTTTATATAGGACAAGCCATTGCTAAGTTGGAGGTGTTTATATATGACAAGCCATTGCTAAGGTGGAATTGTTTATATAGGACGAGATATTGCTAAGTTGGAGTTGTTTATATAGGACCAGATATTGCTACATTGGAGTTGTTTATATAGGACTAGATATTGCTAAGTTGGAGTTGTTTATATAGGACCAGATATTGCTAAATTGGAGTAGTTTATATAGGATCAGATATTGCTATGTTGGAGTTGTTTATATAGGACCAGATATTGCTAAGTTGGAGTTGTTTATATAGCGCCAGATATTGCTGAGTTGGAGTTGTTTATATAGGAAGAGAGTTTGCTAAGGTGGAATTGTTTATATAGGAACATATATTGCTAAGGTGAGTTGTTTACATAGGACCAGATATTGCTACGTTGGAGTTGTTTATATAGGACCAGATATTGCTACGTTAGAGGTGTTTATATAGGAGCACATATTGCTAAGTTGGAGTTATTTATATTGGACCAGATATTGTTAAGGTGGGATTGTTTATATAGGACCAGACATTGGTAAGTTGGAGTAGTTTATATACGACCAGATATTGGTAAGTTTGAGTTGTTTATATAGGACCGGATATTGCTAAGTTGGAGTTGTTTATATAGGATCAGAAATTGCTAAGTTTGAGTTGTTTATATAGGACCAGATATTACTATGTTGGAGTTGTTTATATAGGACAAGCCATTTCTAAGTTGGAGGTGTTTATATATGACCAGATATTGCTAAGTTGGAGTTGTTTATATAGGATCAGATATTGCTATGTTGGAGTTGTTTATATACGACCAGATATTGCTAAGTTGGAGATGTTTATATAGGACCAGATATTGCTACGTTGGAGTTGTTTATATAGGACCAGATATTGCTACGTTGGAGTTGTTTATATAGGACCAGATATTGCTACGTTGGAGTTGTTTATATAGGACCAGATATTGCTACGTTGTAGTTGTTTATATAGGATCAGATATTGCTAAGTTGGAGTTGTATATATAGGACCAGATATTGCTAAGTTGGAGTTGTTTATATAGGATCAGATATTGCTATGTTGGAGTTGTTTATATAGGACCAGATATTGCTACGTTGGAGTTGTTTATATAGGACCAGATATTGCTAAGTTTGAGTTGTTTATATATGACCAGATATTGCTAAGTTTGAGTTGTTTATATAGGATCAGATATTGCTAATTTGGAGTTGTTTATATAGGACCAGATATTGCTAAGTTTGAGTTGTTTATATAGGACCAGATATTGCTAAGTTTGAGTTGTTTATATAGGATCAGATATTGCTAAGTTTGAGTTGTTTATATAGGATCAGATATTGCTAAGTTGGAGTTTTTTATATAGGACCATATATTGCTAAGTTGGAATTGTTTATATAGGAACAGATATTGCTAAGTTGGAATTGTTTATATAGGACCAGATATTGCTAAGTTGGAGTTGTTTATATAGGACCAGATATTGCTAAGTTGGAATTGTTTATATAGGACCAGATATTGCTAAGTTGGAGTTGTTTATATAGGACCAGACATTGCTAAGTTAGAATTGTTTATATAGTAACAGATATTGCTAAGGTGGAATTATTTATATTAGAACAAATATTGCTAAGGTGGAATTGTTTATATAGGACCAGATAGTGCTATATTGGAGTTGTTTATATAGGACCAGATATTGCTAAGTTGGAACTGTTTATATACATACATTCATAAATGCATACATCCGTTCATGCTTGCATACATACATTCATAAATACATACATCCGTTCATGCTTGCATACCTACATTCATAAATACATAAATCTGTTGATGCATGCATACAAACATTCATAAATGCATACATCCGTTCATGCTTGCATACTTACATTCATAAATGCATACATCCGTTCATGCTTGCATACATGCATTCCTAAATACATACATCCGTTCATGCTTGCATACCTACATTCCTAAATGCATACATACGTTCATGCTTGCATACAGACATTCATAAATGCATACATCCGTTCATGCTTGCATACATACATTCATAAATGCATACATCCGTTCATGCTTGCATACATACATTCAAAAATACATACATCCGTTCATGCTTGCATACATACATTCATAAATGCATACATCCGTTCATGCTTGCATACATACATTCATCAATGCATACATCCGTTCATGCTTGAATACATACATTCATAAATACATACATCCGTTCATGCTTGCATACCTACATTCATAAATACATACATCCGTCCATGCATGCATACAAATATTCATAAATGCATACTTCCGTTCATGCTTGCATACATACTTTCATCAATGCATACATCCGTTCATGCTTGCATACATACATTCATAAATACATACATCCGTTCATGCTTGCATACCTACATTCATAAATACATACATCCGTCCATGCATGCATACACACATTCATAAATGCATACTTCCGTTCATGCTTGCATACATACATTCATAAATGCATACATCCGTTCATGCTTGCATATATACCTTCATAAATGCATACATCCGTTCATGCTTGCATACATACATTCATAAATGCATACATCCGTTCATGGTTACATACATACATTCATAAATACATACATCCGTTCATGATTGCATACATACATTCATAAATGCATACATCCGTTCATGCTTGCATACATACATTCATAAATACATACATCCGTTCATGCTTGCATACATACATTCATAAATGCATACATCCGTTCATGCTTGCATACATACATTCATAAATACATACATCCGTTCATGATTGCATACATACATTCATAAATGTATACATTCGTTCATGCTTGCATAAATACATTCATAAATACATACATCCGTTCATGATTGCATACATACATTCATAATTGCATACATTCGTTCATGCTTGCATACATACATTCGTTCATGCTTGCAAACACACATTCATAAATGCATACATTCGTTCATGCATACATACATACATTCGTTCATGCTTGCATACATACATCCGTTCATGCTTGCATACATACATCCTTTCATGATTGCATACATACATTCATAAATGCATACCTTCGTTCATGCTTGCATACATACATTCGATCATGCTTGCAAACACACATTCATAAATGCATACATTCGTTCATGCATGCATACATACATTCGGTCATGCTTGCATACATACATCCGTTCATGCTTGCATACAAACATTCGTTCATGCTTGCATACATACATTCGATCATGCTTTCAAACAAACATTCATAAATGCATACATTCGTTCATGCCTGCATACATACATCCGTTCATGCTTGCAAACATACATCCGTTCATGCTTGCATACATACATCCGTTCATGCTTGCATACATACATCCGTTCATGCTTGCAAACATATATCCGTTCATGCTTGCATACATACATCCGTTCATGATTGCATACATACATCCCTTCATGCTTGCAAAAATACATCCGTTCATGCTTGCATCCATACATCCGTTCATACCTGTATACATACAGCCGTTCATGCTTGTATACATACATCCGTTCATGTTTGCATACATACATTCGTTCTGGCTTGCATACATACATTCGTTCATGCTTCCATACAAACATTCAATCATAAATACATACATTCGTTTTGGCTTGCATACATACATTCATAAATACATACATTCGTTCATGCTTGCAAACATACATTCGTTCATCTTTGCATGCATACATTCATAACTACATACATTCGTTCTGGCTTGCATATATTCATTCGTTCATGCATGCATACACACCTTCATTCATAAATACATACATTTCTTCTGGCTTACATACATACATTCGTTCTGGCTTGCATACTTACATTGATAAATACATACATTCGTTCATGCTTGCATACATACATTGATTAATACATACATTCGTTCTGGCTTGCATACATACATTGATAAATACATACATTCGTTCTGGCTTGCATACATACATTGATAAATACATACATTGATAACTACACACATTCGTTCTGGCATGCATACATACATTGATAAATACATACATTCCTTCTGGCTTGCATACACACATTGATAAATACATACATTCGTTCTGGCATGCATACATACATTCATAAATACATACATTCCTTCTGGCTTGCATACATACATTGATAAATACATACATTCATTATGGCATGCATATATACATTGATAAATACATACATTCCTTCTGGCTTGCATACATACATTGATAAATACATACATTCGTTCTGGCTTGCATACATACATTCATAAATATATACCTTCGTTCTGTGCATAAATACATTCATAAATACATACATTCGTTATGTGCATAAATACATTCATAAATACATACATTCGTTCTGGCTTGCATACATACATTGATAAATACATACATTCGTTCTGGCTTGCATACATACATTGATAAATAAATACATTCGTTCTGGCTTGCATACATACATTGATAAATACATACCTTCGTTCTGGCTTGCATAAATACATTCATAAATACATACATTCGTTCTGGCTTGCATACATACATACATTGATAAATACATACATTCGTTCTGGCTTGCATACATACATTGATAAATACATACATTCGTTCATGCTTGCATACATACATTGATAAATACATACATTCATTCTGGCTTGCATACATACATTGATAAATACATACATTCGTTCTGGCTTGCATACCTACATTGATAAATACATACATTCATTCTGGCTTGCATACATACATTGATAAATACATACATTCGTTCTGGCTTGCATACCTACATTGGTAAATACATACATTCGTTCTGGCTTGCATACATACATTGATAAATACATACATTCGTCCATGCTTGCATACATACATTGATAAATGCATACATTCGTTCTGGCTTGCATACATATATTGATAAATACATACATTCGTTCTGGCTTGCATACATACATTGATAAATACATACATTCGTTCTGGCTTGCATACATAAATTGATATATACATACATTCGTTCTGGCTTGCATACATACATGGATAAATACATACATTCGTTCATGCTTGCATACATACATTGATAAATACATACATTCGTTCTGGCTTGCATACATACATTGATAAATACATACATTCGTTCATGCCTGCATACATACATCCGTTCATGCTTGCAAACATACATCCGTTCATGCTTGCATACATACATGCGTTCATGCTTGCATACATACATCCGTTCATGCTTGCAAACATACATCCGTTCATGCTTGCATACATACATCCGTTCATGATTGCATACATACATCCCTTCATGCTTGCAAACATACATCCTTTCATGCTTGCATCCATACATCCGTTCATACCTGTATACATACAGCCGTTCATGCTTGTATACATACATCCGTTCATGTTTGCATACATACATTCGTTCTGGCTTGCATACATACATTCGTTCATGCTTCCATACAAACATTCAATCATAAATACATACATTCGTTTTGGCTTGCATACATACATTCATAAATACATACATTCGTTCATGCTTGCAAACATACATTCGTTCATCTTTGCATACATACATTCATAACTACATACATTCGTTCTGGCTTGCATATATTCATTCGTTCATGCATGCATACACACCTTCATTCATAAATACATACATTTCTTCTGGCTTACATACATATATTCGTTCTGGCTTGCATACTTACATTGATAAATACATACATTCGTTCATGCTTGCATACATACATTGATAAATACATACATTCGTTCTGGCTTGCATACATACATTGATAAATACATACATTCGTTCTGGCTTGCATACTTACATACATACATACATTGATAACTACACACATTTGTTCTGGCATGCATACATACATTGATAAATACATACATTCCTTCTGGCTTGCATACACACATTGATAAATACATACATTCGTTCTGGCATGCATACATACATTCATAAATACATACATTCCTTCTGGCTTGCATACATACATTGATAAATACATACATTCATTATGGCATGCATATATACATTGATAAATACATACATTCCTTCTGGCTTGCATACATACATTGATAAATACATACATTCGTCCATGCTTGCATACATACATTGATAAATGCATACATTCGTTCTGGCTTGCATACATACATTGATAAATACATACATTCGTTCTGGCTTGCATACATACATTGATAAATACATACATTCGTTCTGGCTTGCATACATACATTGATATATACATACATTCGTTCTGGCTTGCATACATACATTGATAAATACATACATTCGTTCTTGCTTGCATACATACATTGATAAATACATACATTCGTTCTGGCTTGCATACATACATTGATAAATACATACATTCGTTCTGGCTTGCATACATACATTGATATATACATACATTCGTTCTGGCTTGCATACATACATTATGATAAATACATACATTCGTTCTGGCTTGCATACATACATTGATAAATACATACATTCGTTCTGGCTTGCATACATACATTCATAAATACATACATTCGTTCTGGCTTGCATACATACATTGATAAATACATACATTCGTTCTGGCTTGCATACATACATTGATAAATACATGCATTCGTTCTGGCTTGCATACATACATTCGTTCTGGCTTGCATACATACAATGATAAATACATACATCCGTTCTGGCTAGCATACATATATTGATAAATACATACATTCGTTCTGGCTTGCATACATACATTGATAAATACATACATTCTATCTGGCTTGCATACACACATTGATAAATACATACATTCGTTCTGGCTTGCAAACATACATTCATAAATACATACATCCGTTCATGATTGCATACATACATTCATAAATGCATACATCCGTTCATGCTTGCATACATACATTCATAAATACATACATCCGTTCATGCTTGCATACATACATTCATAAATGCATACATCCGTTCATGCTTGCATACATACATTCATAAATACATACATCCGTTCATGATTGCATACATACATTCATAAATGTATACATTCGTTCATGCTTGCATAAATACATTCATAAATACATACATCCGTTCATGATTGCATACATACATTCATAATTGCATACATTCGTTCATGCTTGCATACATACATTCGTTCATGCTTGCAAACACACATTCATAAATGCATACATTCGTTCATGCATACATACATACATTCGTTCATGCTTGCATACATACATCCGTTCATGCTTGCATACATACATCCGTTCATGATTGCATACATACATTCATAAATGCATACCTTCGTTCATGCTTGCATACATACATTCTATCATGCTTGCAAACACACATTCATAAATGCATACATTCGTTCATGCATGCATACATACATTCGGTCATGCTTGCATACATACATCCGTTCATGCTTGCATACAAACATTCGTTCATGCTTGCATACATACATTCGATCATGCTTTCAAACACACATTCATAAATGCATACATTCGTTCATGCCTGCATACATACATCCGTTCATGCTTGCAAACATACATCCGTTCATGCTTGCATACATACATGCGTTCATGCTTGCATACATACATCCGTTCATGCTTGCAAACATACATCCGTTCATGCTTGCATACATACATCCGTTCATGATTGCATACATACATCCCTTCATGCTTGCAAACATACATCCTTTCATGCTTGCATCCATACATCCGTTCATACCTGTATACATACAGCCGTTCATGCTTGTATACATACATCCGTTCATGTTTGCATACATACATTCGTTCTGGCTTGCATACATACATTCGTTCATGCTTCCATACAAACATTCAATCATAAATACATACATTCGTTTTGGCTTGCAGGCATACATTCATAAATACATACATTCGTTCATGCTTGCAAACATACATTCGTTCATCTTTGCATACATACATTCATAACTACATACATTCGTTCTGGCTTGCATATATTCATTCGTTCATGCATGCATACACACCTTCATTCATAAATACATACATTTCTTCTGGCTTACATACATACATTCGTTCTGGCTTGCATACTTACATTGATAAATACATACATTCGTTCATGCTTGCATACATACATTGATAAATACATACATTCGTTCTGGCTTGCATACATACATTGATAAATACATACATTCGTTCTGGCTTGCATATATACATCATACATACATTGATAACTACACACATTTGTTCTGGCTTGCATACATACATTGATAAATACATACATTCCTTCTGGCTTGCATACATACATTGATAAATACATACATTCGTTCTGGCATGCATACATACATTCATAAATACATACATTCGTTCTGGCTTGCATACATACATTGATAAATACATACATTCGTTCTGGCTTGCATACATACATTGATAAATACATACATTCGTTCTGGCTTGCATACATACATTGATAAATACATACATTCGTTCTGGCTTGCATACATACATTCATAAATACATACCTTCGTTCTGTGCATACATACATTCATAAATACATACATTCGTTCTGTGCATACATACATTCATAAATACATACATTCGTTCTGGCTTGCATACATACATTGATAAATACATACATTCGTTCTGGCTTGCATACATACATTGATAAATAAATACATTCGTTCTGGCTTGCATACATACATTCATAAATACATACCTTCGTTCTGGCTTGCATACATACATTGATAAATACATACATTCGTTCTGGCTTGCATACATACATTGATAAATACATACATTCGTTCTGGCTTGCATACATACATTGATAAATACATACATTCGTTCTGGCTTGCATACATACATTGATAAATACATACATTCGTTCTGGCTTGCATACATACATTGATAAATACATACATTCGTTCTGGCTTGCATACATACATTGATAAATACATACATTCGTTCTGGCTTGCATACATACATTGATAAATACATACATTCGTTCTGGCTTGCATACATACATTGATAAATACATACATTCGTTCTGGCTTGCATACATACATTGATAAATACATACATTCGTTCTGGCTTGCATACATACATTGATAAATACATACATTCGTTCTGGCTTGCATACATACATTGATAAATACATACATTCGTTCTGGCTTGCATACATACATTGATAAATACATACATTCGTTCTGGCTTGCATACATACATTGATAAATACATACATTCGTTCTGGCTTGCATACATACATTGATAAATACATACATTCGTTCTGGCTTGCATACATACATTGATAAATACATACATTCGTTCTGGCTTGCATACATACATTGATAAATACATACATTCGTTCTGGCTTGCATACATACATTGATAAATACATACATTCGTTCGCTTGCACTACATTGTTTTGCATACATACATTGATAAATACATACATTCGTTCTGGCTTGCATAATTTATAAATACATACATTTGGTTACATACATACATTCGTTCTGGCTTGCATACATACATTGATAAATACATACATTCGTTCTGGCTTGCATACATACATTGATAAATACATACATTCGTTCTGGCTTGCATAATACATACTCATACATTGATAACTACATACATTCGTTCTGGCTTGCATACATACATTGATAAATACATACATTCGTTCTGGCTTGCATACATCATTGATAAATACATCATTCGTTCTGGCTTGCATACATACATTGATAAATACATACATTCGTTCTGGCTTGCATACATACATTGATAAATACATACATTCGTTATGGCTTGCATACATACATTGATAAATACATACATTCGTTCTGGCTTGCATACATACATTGATAAATACATACATTCGTTCTGGCTCATACATACATTCATAATAATACATTCGTTCTGTGATACATACATTCGTTCTGGCTTGCATACATACATTGATAAATACATACATTCGTTCTGGCTTGCATACATACATACATTGATAAATACATACATTCGTTCATACTTGCATACATACATTGATATATACATACATTCGTTCTGGCTTGCATACATACATTGATAAATACATACATTCATTCTGGCTTGCATACATACATTGATAAATACATACATTCGTTCTGGCTTGCATACCTACATTGGTAAATACATACATTCGTTCTGGCTTACATACATACATTGATAAATACATACATTCGTCCATGCTTGCATACATACATTGATAAATGCATACATTCGTTCTGGCTTGCATACATACATTGATAAATACATACATTCGTTCTGGCTTGCATACATACATTGATAAATACATACATTCGTTCTGGCTTACATACATACATTGATAAATACATACATTCGTCCATGCTTGCATACATACATTGATAAATACATACATTCGTCCATGCTTGCATACATACATTGATAAATGCATACATTCGTTCTGGCTTGCATACATACATTGATAAATACATACATTCGTTCTGGCTTGCATACATACATTGATAAATACATACATTCGTTCTGGCTTGCTACATACATTGATAAATACATACATTCGTTCTGGCTTGCATACCTACATTGGTAAATACATACATTCGTTCTGGCTTACATACATACATGATAAATACATACATTCGTCCATGCTTGCATACATACTTGATAAATGCATACATTCGTTCTGCTGGCTTGCATACATACATTGATAAATACATACATTCGTTCTGGCTTGCATACATACATTGATAAATACATACATTCGTTCTGGCTTGCATACATAAATTGATATATACATACATTCGTTCTGGCTTGCATACATACATTGATAAATACATACATTCGTTCATGCTTACATACATACATTGATAAATACATACATTCGTTCTGGCTTGCATACATACATTGATAAATACATACATTCGTTCTGGCTTGCATACATACATTGATAAATACATAAATTCGTTCAGGCTTGCATACATACATTGATATATACATACATTCGTTCTGGCTTGCATACATACATTGATAAATACATACATTCGTTCTGGCTTGCATACATACATTAATAAATACATACATTCGTTCTGGCTTGCAT
>CM026402.1:73350348-73371869 GCA_014843695.1 Archivesica marissinica | reverse complement strand
CGTGACTAGTAACCTGAATACTCGCATGACTAGTAACCTGAATACTCGCATGACTAGTAACCTGAATACTCGCGTGACTAGTAACCTGAATACTCGCGTGACTAGTAACCTGAATACTCGCGTGACTAGTAACCTGAATACTCCCGTGACTAGTAACCTGAATACTCGCGTGGCTAGTAACCTGAATACTCACGTGACTAGTAACCTGAATACTCATTTGACTAGTAACCTGAATACTCGCATGACTAGTAACCTGAATACTCGCGTGACTAGTAACCTGAATACTCGCGTGACTAGTAACCTGAATACTCGCGTGACTAGTAACCTGAATACTCGCGTGACTAGTAACCTGAATACTCCCATGACTAGTAACCTGAATACTCGCATGACTAGTAACCTGAATACTCACGTGACTAGTAACCTGAATACTCGCATGACTAGTAACCTGAATACTCGCATGACTAGTAACCTGAATACTCGCATGACTGGTAACCTGAATACTCGCATGACTAGTAACCTGAATACTCGCATGACTAGTAACCTGAATACTCGCATGACTAGTAACCTGAATACTCGCATGACTAGTAACCTGAATACTTGCGTGACTAGTAACCTGAATACTCGCATGATTAGTAACCTGAATACTCGCATGACTAGTAACCTGAATACTCGCATGACTAGTAACCTGAATACTCACGTGACTAGTAATCTGAATACTCACGTGACTAGTAACCTGAATACTCCCGTGACTAGTAACCTGAATACTCACGTGGCTAGTAACCTGAATAGTCCTGTGACTAGTAACCTGAATACTCCCGTGACTAGTAACCTGAATACTCACGTGGCTAGTAACCTGAATACTCCCGTGACTAGTAACCTGAATACTCCCGTGACTAGTAACCTGAATACTCCTGTGACTAGTAACCTGAATACTCCCGTGACTAGTAACCTGAATACTCACGTAACTAGTAACCTGAATACTCCCGTGACTAGTAACCTGAATACTCATGTAACTAGTAACCTGAATACTCCCGTGACTAGTAACCTGAATACTCGCGTGACTAGTAACCTGAATACTCGCATGACTAGTAACCTGAATACTCCCGTGACTAGTAACCTGAATACTCCCATGACTAGTAACCTGAATACTCCCATGACTAGTAACCTGAATACTCCTGTGACTAGTAACCTGAATACTCCCATGACTAGTAACCTGAATACTCGCATGACTAGTAACCTGAATACTCCCATGACTAGTAACCTGAATACTCCCATGACTAGTAACCTGAATACTCCCATGACTAGTAACCTGAATACTCCCATGACTAGTAACCTGAATACTCCCATGACTAGTAACCTGAATACTCCCATGACTAGTAACCTGAATACTCGCGTGACTAATATCTTGAATACTCGCGTGACTAGTAACCTGAATACTCGCATGACTAGTAACCTGAATACTCGCATGACTAGTAACCTGAATACTCGCGTGACTAGTAACCTGAATACTCATGTGACTAGTAACCTGAATACTCATGTGACTAGTAACCTGAATACTCCCTTGACTAGTAACCTGAATACTCCCATGACTAGTAACCTGAATACTCGTGTGACTAGTAACCTGAATACTCACGTGACTAGTAACCTGAATACTCGCGTGACTAGTAATCTGAATAATCCCATGACTAGTAACCTGAATACTCGCATGACTAGTAACCTGAATACTCACGTGACTAGTAACCTGAATACTCGCATGACTAGTAACCTGAATACTCGCATGACTAGTAACCTGAATACTCGCATGACTAGTAACCTGAATACTCGCATGACTAGTAACCTGAATACTCGCATGACTAGTAACCTGAATACTCGCGTGACTAGTAACCTGAATACTCACGTGACTAGTAACCTGAATACTCATGTGACTAGTAATCTGAATACTCACGTGACTAGTAACCTGAATACTCCCGTGACTAGTAACCTGAATACTCCTGTGACTAGTAACCTGAATACTCCCATGACTAGTAACCTGAATACTCGTGTGACTAGTAACCTGAATACTCCCGTGACTAGTAACCTGAATACTCACGTGACTAGTAACCTGAATACTCGCATGACTAGTAACCTGAATACTCGCATGACTAGTAACCTGAATACTCGCATGACTAGTAACCTGAATACTCCCATGACTAGTAACCTGAATACTCACGTGACTTGTAACCTGAATACTCACGTGACTAGTAACCTGAATACTCCCGTGACTAGTAACCTGAATACTCCCATGACTAGTAACCTGAGTACTCCCATGACTAGTAACCTGAATACTCGCGTGACTAGTAACCTGAATACTCACGTGACTAGTAACCTGAATACTCATGTGACTAGTAATCTGAATACTCACGTGACTAGTAACCTGAATACTCCCGTGACTAGTAACCTGAATACTCCTGTGACTAGTAACCTGAATACTCCCATGACTAGTAACCTGAATACTCGTGTGACTAGTAACCTGAATACTCCCGTGACTAGTAACCTGAATACTCACGTGACTAGTAACCTGAATACTCGCATGACTAGTAACCTGAATACTCCCGTGACTAGTATATGAAATAGATGTAAAATATTGCTCATTCGTAATGGAAGATGGCCATCCAAAGAATGTTAGGTGTATATAGCAAATGAACGACTCTCAACCATTTCTATAATCCTCTTGTTATAAACAGCAATTCTCAACAAACTCCTGAAAAATGTCATTTTCTGGACCCCCACTAGTTTATGTTTTACATATATGATTTCTATCAGGTGTCATAGGCCCTGTAGGCCCGGTGTTTCCCACGGTAGCGGTACAGCCCCCTCCATCGCAGGGAACAGGAAATGTTGTGACGGCTGAACCACAACTTACTACACCCATTATGGAACAACAAACAACGTCTGAGCTATGTACAAGTGTAAGATATAAATCTTGTTTATGTTTTTTATACAAATTTATTTTAGCTCGATTGCGAAACAAGTTATTACAACTTATATTAATCACTCTCGAGACCTCATTCCTGATGGAATCCATCGCCACGAGGGAGAGAGAAGAGGCAACGTGGAATTTAAATGTCTTGCCTAAGGGCACAATCGTAACGGCTCAAGCGGGGCTCGAATTCCGGACCTTTCGCACCTGGAGCAAACGCGCATCCACTGCGCTATCACAACTTCCACATTTCCACACTTGTTTATGTTACTTTATGTCGTCGATCTCGAGGCATGTAGGGTTTGCACTGTCCGTCGATCTCGAGGCATGTAGGGTTTGTACTGTCTGTCGATCTCGAGGCATGTAGGGTTTGCACTGTCCGTCGATCTCAGGCATGTAGGGTTTGCACTGTCCGTCGATCTCGAGGCATGTAGGTTTTGCACTGTCCATCGATCTTGAGGCATGTAGGGTTTGCACTGTCCATCCGCCATTGCTTGTCCTCACTATAATTTCACAACCCATTAAGGGAATTTGTTGATACCTCACACAAGAGTTCTCCTGGTGGAAGTCGTGATAGCGCTGTTCGCTTCAGGTGCGAAAGGTCCGGAGTTCGAGCCCCGCTTGAGCCGTTATGATTGTACCCTTAGGCAAGGCATTTAAATTCCACATTGCCTCTTCTCTCCTTCATGGCGATGAATTCCATCAGGAATGAGGTCTCGAGAGTGATTAATATAAGTTGAAAGAACTTGTTTCGCAATCGAGGTAAAATAATTTTAAAAGAAGAGTTCTCCTCAATGAGACGACATGTCGCTCACAACTCCCAAGATCATATCTTCAATGTCCTTGAGGTTACCGTAACGGTCAAATTATCTGAATTTGTGTCTCTGTCTCCTAATATCTTCACAACCCAAGAATGGATTGGGTTCATACAGATATTTACCTCAATGAGACGACGTGTCGTATACCACTTCCAGGTTCCCTCCCATCTCATAGCTTGTCGTATGCCACTCCCTGGTTCCCTCCCATCTCAAAGCTTGTCGTATACCACTCCCTGGTTCCCTCCCATCTCAAAGCTTGTCGTATATCACTCCCTGGTTCCCTCCCATCTCAAAGCTTGTCGTATGCCACTCCCTGGTTCCCTCCCATCTCAAAGTTTGTCGTATACCACTCCCTGGTTCCCTCCCATCTCAAAGCTTGTCGTATACCACTCCCTGGTTCCCTCCCATCTCAAAGCTTGTCGTATACCACTCCCTGGTTCCCTCCCATCTCAAAGCTTGTCGTATACCACTCCCTGGTTCCCTCCCATCTCAAAGCTGTCGTATACCACTCCCTGGTTCCCTCCCATCTCAAAGCTTGTCGTATACCACTCCCTGGTTCCCTCCCATCTCAAAGCTTGTCGTATACCACTCCCTGGTTCCCCTCCCATCTCAAAGCTTGTCGTATACCACTCCCTGGTTCCCTCCCATCTCATAGCTTGTCGTATACCACTCCCTGGTTCCCTTCCATCTCAAAGCTTGTCGTGTATCACTCCCTGGTTCCCACCTTAAAGGTCAAGATCACACTTATGCGTTAATTTTGAGATTGTCTTATTTTACAACTTTGCACTGACAAAGGAATCGTGCTGATATCTCCCACAAGTGTACGACACTTTGGTACTGCTGGGCATTTGGATAACCATTCACTATGTATTGTATATGCCGTACTGCTGGGCATTTGGATAACCATTCACTATGTATTGTATATGCCGTACTGCTGGGCATTTGGATAACCATTCACTATGTATTGTATATGTCGTACTGCTGGGCATTTGGATAACAATTCACTATGTATTGTATATGCCGTACTGCTGGGCATTTGGATAACCATTCACTATGTATTGTATATGCCGTACTGCTGGGCATTTGGATAACCATTCACTATGTATTGTATATGCCGTACTGCTGGGCATTTGGATAACCATTCACTATGTATTGTATATGTCGTACTGCTGGGCATTTGGATAACCATTCACTATGTATTGTATATGCCGTACTGCTGGGCATTTGGATAACCATTCACTATGTATTGTATATGCCGTACTGCTGGGCATTTGGATAACCATTCACTATGTATTGTATATGTCGTACTGCTGGGCATTTGGATAACCATTCACTATGTATTGTATATGCCGTACTGCTGGGCATTTGGATAACCATTCACTATGTATTGTATATGCCGTACTGCTGGGCATTTGGATAACCATTCACTATGTATTGTATATGCCGTACTGCTGGGCATTTGGATAACCATTCACTATGTATTGTATATGCCGTACTGCTGGGCATTTGGATAACCATTCACTATGTATTGTATATGCCGTACTGCTGGGCATTTGGATAACCATTCACTATGTATTGTATATGTCGTACTGCTGAGCATTTGGATAACCATTCACTATGTATTGTATATGCCGTACTGCTGGGCATTTGGATAACCATTCACTATGTATTGTATATGTCGTACTGCTGGGCATTTGGATAACCATTCACTATGTATTGTATATGCCGTACTGCTGGGCATTTGGATAACCATTCACTATGTATTGTATATGCCGTACTGCTGGGCATTTGGATAACCATTCACTATGTATTGTATATACCGTACTGCTGGGCATTTGGATAACCATTCACTATGTATTGTATATGCCGTACTGCTGGGCATTTGGATAACCATTCACTATGTATTGTATATGTCGTACTGCTGGGCATTTGGATAACCATTCACTATGTATTGTATATGCCGTACTGCTGGGCATTTGGATAACCATTCACTATGTATTGTATATGCCGTACTGCTGGGCATTTGGATAACCATTCACTATGTATTGTATATGTCGTACTGCTGAGCATTTGGATAACCATTCACTATGTATTGTATATGCCGTACTGCTGGGCATTTGGATAACCATTCACTATGTATTGTATATGTCGTACTGCTGAGCATTGGATAACCATTCACTATGTATTGTATATGCCGTACTGCTGGGCATTTGGATAACCATTCACTATGTATTGTATATGCCTATGTAGATTGCTTTCTATGTTTGACCTGTAATTGTTTGTATATTAGGTTCCCGTTTATGGAACAGTAGGGGATGAGCAGTCCGGCCAGAATGACCAGCCGCTGGAGTTTGGTAGCGTACCAGAAGCAGGATCGTACATGGAGGATGTGGAGAGGGCAGATCCGGGCATCATATCACATGCACCACAGATGGCCACCCTGACGCATGAACCAGAGACCTACAGCCCTGCTCTATCAGGTAACCGCTCTACAGATTATATGTATGCTGCCATTCTCGCTTGAACACGACGGTGATGTAGAAATAATCTACACTAATCTGTCTGTATGCTAAAAATGCAATGTAAATTTATGACCACTATAATTCTTGTAATATATATATATATATATATAGTCTGGTTGTATAACTCCTGTATGAACATTTTGCAGGAAAAATAATTCTTAGTTTTTCTGAATCAGTACACCCCATAGCGCATCAGAAAAAAAATCCCCATGAATTGGGCTTGGGGAATATTTTTCCCAGCACTTTGAAATTTCGGCCCCAAGACCCAATCGAAGATCCACCAAGATGAAGGGTAGGGCTAACAAATTTAAGTCTCTAGTCACTTCTGGTCTAGGTATGATAATGCAAATTGGCATGAGGTTACAAAAATGATTACTCTTCACTGGGGTCAATGGACCAAATTGATGTGATGACGTAATCATGACGAAATCCAAGATGGCGTCCATTTTGGCGGAAAAAACGAAACTATTGGCTACCAGTCAACTCGCGTCATTCTGACTCATTGTTTACTGTTTTTGTTTCATGTAGGCTACCAATTATTCTTGGATATCGACTCTGACAGTGTTTTTACAGCTTACTCCATGACATCCTCCACAAGCCTCAACACACTGGATTCCATGCATGAAACAGGTACACAAGTTCGTACCACATTGGTTGGGATTTTGGCTTTTACACTTGCACCTAATGAATTTCAACACACTCTCCGGTGCTACGTCCATGTCCGTCATTAATGGTACAAGTCCGGAACGATCATGTTGCCAACCCCATGAGCATGGATCAAGCACTTCAGTATCCAAGTTCATCCACTGAATAGTTTGTAGAAATACCCTGAGGCTGTGGAAATGGGCGGCACGTACTGTCGGAGGCATTCGTTGCGGTTCCAAGATGTTTGACTGCGCAATCATCGTCAGGTACTTGTGAAAGCGAATGGTCGTCAGAGTCCTTTCCTTGCAATATTCACCAAACAACAAAGTGAATAAATCTATGCCAAGCTTCCCGACTGTGTCCTGAGTTTCAGCTGAATAGAAATTGTCGGCAATCGCTTGAATTGAGCGGTCTTTTGCTATAGTTTTCATCAGTTTAGTCTTGCTATGTCCGAATGTTGAAGATGTTGTGTCACATCCACTCCATGCATGTATGAACAGAATGGGTTTTTTTAATGACTGGATCAACCTTTGATGACACATCCTTTACGGAATGAATTGTGGAAGGCCCCACTAGTTTTCGCCTTGTTCCTCCGATGACCTTATGAACATATCCTCTTTCCAGTGATGCAGAAACAAAACCAAGATGTCCGTGTCATTTGCGATTACTTCAACAGTTTGCTGGTTCTTGGCATAATCTAGTGCGGTAGAGACTATTAGTGTATCGGCATCTGCTTGTGCTTGCTTTATGATATGACCATTTGCTTCCAAGTGATCAGTGAGCATAGCAATGAAGCCAACTTTATTTGCAATGTTAGCAAAGAATGCTTCCTGATCCTTGTACCTACGACGTGACGGGTTCACTTCTATTGTAGCGGCGGGAAGTCGATCTGATTTGCGTCGGTGGTGTTCGTGATCCTTAGTTGAAAACTCAGGATATCCATCGAATACAACAATACACTGACCGAATTGATGTGTGAGATATGACGAGTACTGCTCGAAGACTTCCTGGTATGTGTTGTATTTCCACCGTATGTAGTGAAGAAGCCAACCGCCGTCGACAACACGCATTTGCTCACCAGATGGCCTAGTATCTGCTACATCCTTATACAGTGCGTTAGCTAATTCAGACTTCACCGGCTTCCTCATGAAATTGTCCTTGAACAAGGATGGAGGACTCACACACATTTCCCATTGGAAATATGGCTCCATGTTCTCGCTGATTCTTTGTGAGATGGCCGAACATCGACTGAGTAGAATAGCCGGATCAATGTGCAGTGTTTTCTTTCGTCCTACCCTTACTCCGGGTTGGAGATCTTGCAGTCTTAATTTGCTCAGATCGCTTAATCTTTGCGCCGTTATATGACACGGAGTCTATCTTTGACTGTAATTTAGAGCCAACTTCCTCGGTGATATCACAGTTGATACCATCCCCTTGTTCCGCTGTCAAACCGGTTGACAATGAATGCAAGTCACAACCGTTGCTGACGAATGGATTGTGATCACCAAACCAGTCTAACAGTTTATCAAGATCAGTGAGGTCGCGGTCTTTTCGAGCAATGCTGAGATCTACGTGTTGTTCGGACGTCCGTATCTTCTTCTGCGAGCGAGTTGTCATTGCATCATGGATTGCCACACAGATTGGTAAGGTGAACACCCATTGGTGATGGACAGATTCAGTCAGACCTCGTCCATGTGTCAAACCACCACGACTTTTTAGCGAACACATGAGCGTTTGCTCTATCACCAAGTCTGACCAGAGTCCGTTAAAACAGTGTTCTGTTCTTTCCACAGCATGAGCGCCTTCTATGTACTTCTGATATAGCCAGGGATGCTGTTCTGGTAGCTTGGCCATATTTTGCACGTAAAGCCTTGCACTGTTTGCGTAGTGAATATGTCCTGTTGCTGCAAATAAGTTCAGAAACTCACTACATACTCTCAAATGTCCGTTCCAGTCCTTCTATTTTCCGAATAAAATTCAGTAATTGGATCCATAATTTTGCTGTTCTAGACTGTGATGACAATGATATTTTCAAATCTTCAATGCATTTATCTAACAAGACAAGTGGCTCCGAGTTTACAATGTCATCACAACGAGTTTCAGCATCGGAATTCAATAAGTCACCGAGTAGCTTTTGCAAGGCCTCCACATCCTTTGTAGTAAGACTGGACTGAAATTTCTCATTGATACCACCGTCATAATCATCATTCTCGTCACGATGTGCCTCGCAGTCCGGTATTATCTGTTCCAGTAATGTGGTGGTCAGGCATGCGTCGAGAAGATAGAGAACCCACAGTGCCCGTGCAATGGCTTTGCCAGACAATATGTGCAAAATAGCATTGGGGCCAAATATCTGACCCAGAGCTTCATATATTCCAGATCCTCGCATCGTATGAAAGATGCTACTGATTGCGCTCATTAATGTATGGAACCCACCCAGTCTAATCACAAGTTTGCTAAGCTGTTTGGTGGCAGCAATTTCAACAGCTTTAATGAAGAGCGGTTGGTCAAATGTTACTGATGTACTTGGCAGTTTCAGTTTCGTCACTTGGTCTTGTATGTAAGACAACGTGGAGTAGATGCAGGTTTCATCACTAGGGTTCAGGTCTATGATTGGAAGCATCAACACTTCATCGGCACTAATTCCATCTGTGTCGTTTTGATAGACACAGTGCATGAATCCAGACCAATTTGTCCAATCCGGGCTAGGAGTCATTTTGGTTGCAAGTACTTTGGCAGAACTCCAGAGCACCTTTGAATAATATGACATAGGTGGGATAGTGAATGGTAATATCGTTTCACATATCGCATTGAACTTGAATGTTGACAAGGCGGGGATGGCTGGTGTGACATAAAGAATAATTGGTATGCCTTTATCGTAAGTAAGATCGGAAATTTTGACCCTTGCCATATGTTTTACACGCTGGTCGGTAATTTGCTGGCTACTTCGGCGTTGGTACCAAGCAATAATACCCATACCGTGAAAGGTTCCGGTCCCGTCCAAGGTGCGTATGTTTGAATCTGCATTATCTGCAATGTACTGTCCTAACGTCGGGAATGGCGGTGGGGACAACGATTGCAATGTTTGCTGCTGAAGAATGGACTGCTTGAAAAGCTGAACTTCATTGTAGGTGATGGACAAGCCAAATGAGGAAAGTTCTTCTGTGAGCCACTTTGATCCAAAGACGTGATCTAACTCTATACCAAGACCGAACAGCAGTGGTGAAATTACAGAGTTCGGACGTGCGGCTTGTGTGAAGGCTTGCCCAATTACGTCACACTTTAGCTCATCTTTAATCAGTGTTTCCAGGAACACACGTAATCTCATTTATTCCTGGATACACATCTTTATTATAATGTCTCGCTCGTATTTCTTCCCGGACAAGCTTTGCAGCAGCTATCATCACCCTTTCTGACTCTTTCTTGCTATCATTGTTCCTCTCCTTGTACCACTCATCACTGACTATGTATGATGCCATATTTTGGAAGCAAAGCACATCTTTTCTACTGCCACCTACCCTGGCGAAAAAGACGGGGAAAATATTGTCACACCTGGGATTCGAACCCAGGACACTACGCAAGGCACCAGAAATGCAAATCAAACTGTGAGGATCTACAAGAGAGATACATCAAATTACATTACAGGCTGGTATAGAATATATTTCTCAAGTCAGAATGACGTGAGTTGACTGGTAACCAATATTTTCGTTTTTCCCGCCAAAATGGACGCCATCTTGGATTTCGTCATGATTACATCATCACATCAATTTGCTCCATTGACCCCAGGGAAGAGTAATCACCTTTGTAACCTCCTGCCAATTTCCATTATCATACCTAGACCAGAAGTGACTAGAGACTTAAATGTGTTAGTCCTACCCCCTATCTTGATGGATCTTCGATTGGGTCTTGTGCCGAAATTTAAAAGTGCTTGGAAAAAAATTGGGCAAAAATCATGGGGATTTTTTTTCTGAGGCACTATGGGGTGTACTGATTCAGAAAAACTAAGAATTATTTTTCCTTTACTTTTTTCCCGCAAATTTTCTTCTGCACCCTGACTAATAGTATTCATAACATACTGTGATAGGCGAGGGCATCCATGACCTACTGTGATAGGCGGGGGCATCCATGACCTACTGTGATAGGCGGGGGCATCCATGACCTACTGTGATAGGCGGGGGGCATTCATGACCTACTGTGATAGGCGGGGGCATTCATGACCTACTGTGATAGACAGGGGCATTCATGACATACTGTGATAGACAGGGGCATTCATGACATACTGTGATAGACAGGGGCATTCATGACATACTGTGATAGACAGGGGCATTCATGACATACTGTGATAGACAGGGGCATTCATGACATACTGTGATAGGCGGGGCATTCATGACATACTGTGATAGACAGGGGCATTCATGACATACTGTGATAGGCGGGGCATTCATGACATACTGTGATAGACAGGGGCATTCATGACCTACTGTGATGGGTGGGGGGCATCCATGACCTACTGTGATAGACAGGGGCATTCATGACCTATTGTGATAGGCGGGGCATTCATGACATACTGTGATAGACAGGGGCATTCATGACATACTGTGATAGACAGGGGCATCCATGACCTACTGTGATAGGCAGGGGCATTCAATTCATACACCATTGTACCCAACATGGATGCTTATCAATTACACAGCTGTTTAAATGATTGTTTGGTACCGCATCAGGAGTATAATAGTTGGGTGATGTGTATATTGATACCATGTATATTGTTATACAGAGGCCGGTGCAGGAGGGGAAACAGCGAGCGAGGTCCTGCTGGGGGAAGGTACATCTGAACTTTCCATAGGGGTTGTACCAAATACTGAAGAGAAAAAGAAGAAGAAAAAGGAAAAGGTACTTGTGTTGGCAGACCATTTGTAGCATATTCCCCGAGTTACCTATTAGCTATTGAGATCTCCCGGGGTACTTGTTAGCTGTCGGGATTGCCCGGGGTACTTGTTAGCTGTCGGGATTGCCCGGGGTACTTGTTAGCTGTCGGGAATGCCCGGGGTACTTGTTAGCTGTCGGGATTGCCCGGGGTACTTGTTAGCTGTCGGGATTGCCCGGGGTACTTGTTAGCTGTCGGGATTGCCCGGGGTACTTGTTAGCTGTCGGGATTGCCCGGGGTACTTGTTAGCTGTCGGGAATGCCCGGGGTACTTGTTAGCTGTCGGGATTGCCCGGGGTACTTGTTAGCTGTCGGGATTGCCCGGGGTACTTGTTAGCTGTCGGGATTGCCCGGGGTACTTGTTAGCTGTCGGGATTGCCCGGGGTACTTGTTAGCTGTCGGGATTGCCCGGGGTACTTGTTAGCTGTCGGGATTGCCCGGGGTACTTGTTAGCTGTCGGGATTACCCGGGGTACTTGTTAGCTGTCGGAATTGCCCGGGGTACTTGTTAGCTGTCGGGAATGCCCGGGGTACTTGTTAGCTGTCGGGAATGCCCGGGGTACTTGTTAGCTGCTGTGCACTTGTGGGTTACTTTCTTAAACGCTTGCGAAGCAAGTTCTAACAACTTATATTAATCACTCTCGTTGGCGCGGATGAAAGCGTAAATGTGGTCATTCGTGTGGTGGGAAACCGGAGTACCCAGAGAAAACCCACATGTCTGATCTGGCGACCACCGTGCATCTCACATACTTCCCTGTCCGAGGATCGAACCCGGGTTGCATTGGTGAAAAGCGAACGCGCTAACCACTGCGCTAATTGGACAGCCTAGTGTGTTAGTTGTTAGCTACTGTGCACTTGTGGGTTACTTGTTTGTTAGCTGCTGTGCATTTGTGGGTTACTTGTTTGTTAGCTGCTGTGCATTTGTGGAATACTTGTTTGTTAGCTGCTGTGCACTTGTGGGTTACTTGTTTGTTAGCTACTGTGCACTTGTGGGTTACATGTTTGTTAGCTGCTGTGCACTTGTGGGTTACTTGTTTGTTAGCTGCTGTGCACTTGTGGGTTACTTGTTAGCTGCTGTGCACTTGTGTGTTACATGTTTGTTAGCTGCTGTGCACTTGTGGGTTACTTGTTTGTTAGCTGCTGTGCATTTGTGGGTTACTTGTTAGCTGCTGTGCACATGTGTGTTACATGTTTGTTAGCTGCTGTGCACTTGTGGGTTACTTGTTTGTTAGCTGCTGTGCATTTGTGGGTTACTTGTTAGCTGCTGTGCACATGTGTGTTACATGTTTGTTAGCTGCTGTGCACTTGTGGGTTACTTGTTTGTTAGCTGCTGTGCATTTGTGGGTTACTTGTTAGCTGCTGTGCACATGTGTGTTACATGTTTGTTAGCTGCTGTGCACTTGTGGGTTACTTGTTTGTTAGCTGCTGTGCATTTGTGGGTTACTTGTTAGCTGCTGTGCACATGTGTGTTACATGTTTGTTAGCTGCTGTGCACTTGTGGGTTACTTGTTTGTTAGCTGCTGTGCATTTGTGGGTTACTTGTTAGCTGCTGTGCACATGTGTGTTACATGTTTGTTAGCTGCTGTGCACTTGTGGGTTACTTGTTTGTTAGCTGCTGTGAACTTGTGGGTTACTTGTTAGCTGCTGTGCACTTGTGGGTTACTTGTTTGTTAGCTGCTGTGCACTTGTGGGTTACTTGTTAGCTGCTGTGCACTTGTGGGTTACTTGTTTGTTAGCTGCTGTGCACTTGTGGGTTACTTGTTTGTTAGCTGCTGTGCACTTGTGGGTTACTTGTTAGCTGCTGTGCACTTGTGGGTTACTTGTTAGCTGCTGTGCACTTGTGTGTTGCTTGTTTGTTAGCTGCTGTGCACTTGTGTGTTACTTGTTTGTTAGCTGCTGTGCACTTGTGGGTTACTTGTTTGTTAGCTGCTGTACACTTGTGGGTTACTTGTTTGTTAGCTGCTGTGCACTTGTGGGTTACATGTTTGTTAGCTGCTGTGCACTTGTGGGTTACTTGTTTGTTAGCTGCTGTGCACTTGTGGGTTACTTGTTTGTTAGCTGCTGTGCACTTGTGTGTTACTTGTTTGTTAGCTGCTGTGCACTTGTGTGTTACTTGTTTGTTAGTTGCTGGGCACTTGTGGGTTACATGTTTGTTAGCTGCTGTGCACTTGTGTGTTACTTGTTTGCTAGCTGCTGTGCACTTGTGGGTTACATGTTTGTTAGCTGCTGTGCACTTGTGTGTTACTTGTTTGTTAGCTGCTGTGCACTTGTGTGTTACTTGTTAGCTGCTGTGCACGTGTGTGTTACTTGTTTGTTAGCTGCTGTGCACTTGTGTGTTACTTGTTTGTTAGCTGCTGTGCACTTGTGGGTTACTTGTTTGTTAGCTGCTGTGCATTTGTGGGTTACTTGTTTGTTAGCTGCTGTGCATTTGTGGGTTACTTGTTTGTTAGCTGCTGTGCACTTGTGGGTTACTTGTTTGTTAGCTGCTGTGCACTTGTGGGTTACTTGTTAGCTGCTGTGCACTTGTGGGTTACTTGTTTGTTAGCTGCTGTGCACTTGTGTGTTACTTGTTTGTTAGCTGCTGTGCACTTGTGTGTTACTTGTTTGTTAGCTGCTGTGCACTTGTGGGTTACATGTTTGTTAGCTGCTGTGCACTTGTGGGTTACATGTTTGTTAGCTGCTGTGCACTTGTGGGTTACTTGTTTGTTAGCTGCTGTGCACTTGTGGGTTACATGTTTGTTAGCTGCTGTGCACTTGTGGGTTACTTGTTTGTTAGCTGCTGTGCACTTGTGGGTTACATGTTTGTTAGCTGCTGTGCACTTGTGGGTTACTTGTTTGTTAGCTGCTGTGCACTTGTGGGTTACTTGTTTGTTAGCTGCTGTGCACTTGTGTGTTACTTGTTTGTTAGCTGCTGTGCACTTGTGGGTTACTTGTTTGTTAGTTGCTGGGCACTTGTGGGTTACTTGTTAGCTGCTGTGCACATGTGTGTTACATGTTTGTTAGCTGCTGTGCACTTGTGGGTTACTTGTTTGTTAGCTGCTGTGCATTTGTGGGTTACTTGTTAGCTGCTGTGCACATGTGTGTTACATGTTTGTTAGCTGCTGTGCACTTGTGGGTTACTTGTTTGTTAGCTGCTGTGAACTTGTGGGTTACTTGTTAGCTGCTGTGCACTTGTGGGTTACTTGTTGTTAGCTGCTGTGCACTGTGGGTTACTTGTTAGCTGCTGTGCACTTGTGGGTTACTTGTTTGTTAGCTGCTGTGCACTTGTGGGTTACTTGTTTGTTAGCTGCTGTGCACTTGTGGGTTACTTGTTAGCTGCTGTGCACTTGTGGGTTACTTGTTAGCTGCTGTGCACTTGTGTGTTGCTTGTTTGTTAGCTGCTGTGCACTTGTGTGTTACTTGTTTGTTAGCTGCTGTGCACTTGTGGGTTACTTGTTTGTTAGCTGCTGTACACTTGTGGGTTACTTGTTTGTTAGCTGCTGTGCACTTGTGGGTTACATGTTTGTTAGCTGCTGTGCACTTGTGGGTTACTTGTTTGTTAGCTGCTGTGCACTTGTGGGTTACTTGTTTGTTAGCTGCTGTGCACTTGTGTGTTACTTGTTTGTTAGCTGCTGTGCACTTGTGTGTTACTTGTTTGTTAGTTGCTGGGCACTTGTGGGTTACATGTTTGTTAGCTGCTGTGCACTTGTGTGTTACTTGTTTGCTAGCTGCTGTGCACTTGTGGGTTACATGTTTGTTAGCTGCTGTGCACTTGTGTGTTACTTGTTTGTTAGCTGCTGTGCACTTGTGTGTTACTTGTTAGCTGCTGTGCACGTGTGTGTTACTTGTTTGTTAGCTGCTGTGCACTTGTGTGTTACTTGTTTGTTAGCTGCTGTGCACTTGTGTGTTACTTGCTTGTTAGCTGCTGTGCACTTGTGGGTTACTTGTTTGTTAGCTGCTGTACACTTGTGGGTTACTTGTTTGTTAGCTGCTGTGCACTTGTGGGTTACTTGTTTGTTAGCTGCTGTGCACTTGTGGGTTACTTGTTAGCTGCTGTGCACTTGTGTGTTACTTGTTTGTTAGCTGCTGTGCACTTGTGGGTTACTTGTTTGTTAGCTGCTGTACACTTGTGGGTTACTTGTTTGTTAGCTGCTGTGCACTGTGGGTTACTTGTTTGTTAGCTGCTGGGCACTTGTGGGTTACTTGTTTGTTAGCTGCTGTGCACTTGTGTGTTACTTGTTTGTTAGCTGCTGTGCACTTGTGGGTTACTTGTTTGTTAGCTGCTGTGCACTTGTGGGTTACATGTTTGTTAGCTGCTGTGCACGTGTGGGTTACTTGTTTGTTAGCTGTTGTGCACTTGTGGGTTACTTGTTAGCTGCTGTGCACTTGTAGGTTACTTGTTTGTTAGTTGCTGGGCACTTGTGGGTTACATGTTTGTTAGCTGCTGTGCACTTGTGGGTTACTTGTTTGTTAGTTGCTGGGCACTTGTGGGTTACATGTTTGTTAGCTGCTGTGCACTTGTGGGTTACTTGTTTGTTAGCTGCTGTGCACTGTGTGTTACTTGTTTGTTAGCTGCTGTGCATTTGTGTGTTACTTGTTTGTTAGCTGCTGTGCACTTGTGTGTTACTTGTTTGTTAGCTGCTGTGCACTTGTGGGTTACTTGTGTGTTAGCTGCTGTGCACTTGTGGGTTACATGTTTGTTAGCTGCTGTGCACTTGTGGGTTACTTGTTTGTTAGCTGCTGTGCACTTGTGGGTTACTTGTTTGTTAGCTGCTGTGTACTTGTGGGTTACTTGTTTGTTAGCTGCTGTACACTTGTGGGTTACTTGTTTGTTAGCTGCTGTGCACTGTGGGTTACTTGTTTGTTAGCTGCTGGGCACTTGTGGGTTACTTGTTTGTTAGCTGCTGTGCACTTGTGTGTTACTTGTTTGTTAGCTGCTGTGCACTTGTGGGTTACTTGTTTGTTAGCTGCTGTGCACTTGTGGGTTACATGTTTGTTAGCTGTTGTGCACGTGTGGCTTACTTGTTTGTTAGCTGTTGTGCACTTGTGGGTTACTTGTTAGCTGCTGTGCACTTGTGGGTTACTTGTTTGTTAGTTGCTGGGCATTTGTGGGTTACTTGTTAGCTGCTGTGCACTTGTGGGTTACTTGTTTGTTAGTTGCTGGGCATTTGTGGGTTACTTGTTAGTTGCTGTGCACTTGTGGGTTACTTGTTAGCTGCTGTGCACCTGTGGGTTACTTGTTTGTTAGCTGCTGTGCACTTGTGGGTTACTTGTTTGTTAGCTGCTGTGCACTTGTGGGTTACTTGTTTGTTAGCTGCTGTGCACTTGTGTGTTACTTGTTTGTTAGCTGCTGTGCACTTGTGGGTTACTTGTTTGTTAGCTGCTGTGCACTTGTGGGTTACTTGTTTGTTAGCTGCTGTGCACTTGTGTGTTACTTGTTTGTTAGCTGCTGTGCACTTGTGGGTTACTTGTTTGTTAGCTGCTGTGCACTTGTGGGTTACTTGTTAGCTGCTGTGCACTTGTGTGTTACTTGTTTGTTAGCTGCTGTGCACTTGTGGGTTACTTGTTAGCTGCTGTGCACTTGTGTGTTACATGTTTGTTAGCTGCTGCTTAGATGTTATCCAACTCAGCATGTAAATACAACTATACACCAAGGTATCGGTGCTATACACCGGGCATGTAAATACAACTATACACCGAGGTATCGGTGCTATACACCGGGCATGTAAATACAACTATAAACCGAGGTATCGGTGCTATACACCGGGCATGTAAATACAACTATAAACCGAGGTATCGGTGCTATACACCGGGCATGTAAATACAACTATAAACCGAGGTATCGGTGCTATACACCGGGCATGTAAATACAACTATAAACCGAGGTATCGGTGCTATACACCGGGCATGTAAATACAACTATAAACCGATGTATCGGTGCTATACACCGGGCATGTAAATACAACTATAAACCGAGGTATCGGTGCTATACACCGGGCATGTAAATACAACTATAAACCGATGTATCGGTGCTATACACCGGGCATGTAAATACAACTATACACCAAGGTATCGGTGCTATACACCGGGCATGTAAATACAACTATACCGGTGTTTATAAACCGAGGTATCGGTGCTATACACCGGGCATGTAAATACAACTATAAACCGAGGTATCGGTGCTATACACCGGGCATGTAAATACAACTATAAACCGAGGTATCGGTGCTATACACCGGGCATGTAAATACAACTATAAACCGAGGTATCGGTGCTATACACCGGGCATGTAAATACAACTATAAACCGAGGTATCGGTGCTATACACCGGGCATGTAAATACAACTATAAACCGAGGTATCGGTGCTATACACCGGGCATGTAAATACAACTATAAACCGAGGTATCGGTGCTATACACCGGGCATGTAAATACAACTATAAACCGAGGTATCGGTGCTATACACCGGGCATGTAAATACAACTATAAACCGAGGTATCGGTGCTATACACCGGGCATGTAAATACAACTATAAACCGAGGTATCGGTGCTATACACCGGGCATGTAAATACAACTATAAACCGAGGTATCGGTGCTATACACCGGGCATGTAAATACAACTATAAACCGAGGTATCGGTGCTATACACCGGGCATGTAAATACAACTATAAACCGATGTATCGGTGCTATACACCGGGCATGTAAATACAACTATACACCAAGGTATCGGTGCTATACACCGGGCATGTAAATACAACTATAAACCGAGGTATCGGTGCTATACACCGGGCATGTAAATACAACTATACACCGAGGTATCGGTGCTATACACCGGGCATGTAAATACAACTATAAACCGATGTATCGGTGCTATACACCGGGCATGTAAATACAACTATAAACCGAGGTATCGGTGCTATACACCGGGCATGTAAATACAACTATAAACCGAGGTATCGGTGCTATACACCGGGCATGTAAATACAACTATAAACCGAGGTATCGGTGCTATACACCGGGCATGTAAATACAACTATAAACCGAGGTATCGGTGCTATACACCGGGCATGTAAATACAACTATAAACCGATGTATCGGTGCTATACACCGGGCATGTAAATACAACTATACACCAAGGTATCGGTGCTATACACCGGGCATGTAAATACAACTATAAACCGAGGTATCGGTGCTATACACCGGGCATGTAAATACAACTATAAACCGATGTATCGGTGCTATACACCGGGCATGTAAATACAACTATACACCAAGGTATCGGTGCTATACACCGGGCATGTAAATACAACTATACACCGAGGTATCGGTGCTATACACCGGGCATGTAAATACAACTATAAACCGAGGTATCGGTGCTATACACCGGGCATGTAAATACAACTATAAACCGAGGTATCGGTGCTATACACCGGGCATGTAAATACAACTATAAACCGAGGTATCGGTGCTATACACCGGGCATGTAAATACAACTATACCGAGGTATCGGTGCTATACACCGGGCATGTAAATACAACTATAAACCGAGGTATCGGTGCTATACACCGGGCATGTAAATACAACTATAAACCGATGTATCGGTGCTATACACCGGGCATGTAAATACAACTATAAACCGAGGTATCGGTGCTATACACCGGGCATGTAAATACAACTATACACCGAGGTATCGGTGCTATACACCGGGCATGTAAATACAACTATAAACCGAGGTATCGGTGCTATACACCGGGCATGTAAATACAACTATACACCAAGGTATCGGTGCTATACACCGGGCATGTAAATACAACTATAAACCGATGTATCGGTGCTATACACCGGGCATGTAAATACAACTATAAACCGAGGTATCGGTGCTATACACCGGGCATGTAGATACAACTATAAACCGAGGTATCGGTGCTATACACCGGGCATGTAAATACAACTATACACCAAGGTATCGGTGCTATACACCGGGCATGTAGATACAACTATAAACCGAGGTATCGGTGCTATACACCGGGCATGTAAATACAACTATAAACCGAGGTATCGGTGCTATACACCGGGCATGTAAATATAAACCGATGTATCGGTGCTATACACCGGGCATGTAAATACAACTATAAACCGATGTATCGGTGCTATACACCGGGCATGTAAATACAACTATACACCAAGGTATCGGTGCTATACACTGGGCATGTAAATACAACCTATACACCGGGCATGTAAATACAACTATAAACCAAGGTATCAGTGCTATACACCGGGCATGTAAATACAACTATAAACCGAGGTATCGGTGCTATACACCGGGCATGTAAATACAACTATAAACCGATGTATCGGTGCTATACACCGGGCATGTAAATACAACTATAAACCGAGGTATCGGTGCTATACACCGGGCATGTAAATACAACTATAAACCGAGGTATCGGTGCTATACACCGGGCATGTAAATACAACTATAAACCGATGTATCGGTGCTATACACCGGGCATGTAAATACAACTATAAACCGAGGTATCGGTGCTATACACCGGGCATGTAAATACAACTATAAACCGAGGTATCGGTGCTATACACCGGGCATGTAAATACAACTATAAACCGAGGTATCGGTGCTATACACCGGGCATGTAAATACAACTATACACCAAGGTATCGGTGCTATACACCGGGCATGTAAATACAACTATAAACCGAGGTATCGGTGCTATACACCGGGCATGTAAATACAACTATAAACCGATATCGTGCTATACACCGGGCATGTAAATACAACTATAAACCGAGGTATCGGTGCTATACACCGGGCATGTAAATACAACTATAAACCGAGGTATCGGTGCTATACACCGGGCATGTAAATACAACTATAAACCGATGTATCGGTGCTATACACCGGGCATGTAAATACAACTATAAACCGATGTATCGGTGCTATACACCGGGCATGTAAATACAACTATAAACCGAGGTATCGGTGCTATACACCGGGCATGTAAATACAACTATAAACCGAGGTATCGGTGCTATACACCGGGCATGTAAATACAACTATAAACCAAGGTATCGGTGCTATACACCGGGCATGTAAATACAACTATAAACCGAGGTATCGGTGCTATACACCGGGCATGTAAATACAACTATAAACCGAGGTATCGGTGCTATACACCGGGCATGTAAATACAACTATAAACCGAGGTATCGGTGCTATACACCGGGCATGTAAATACAACTATAAACCGAGGTATCGGTGCTATACACGGGGCATGTAAATACAACTATAAACCGAGGTATCGGTGCTATACACCGGGCATGTAAATACAACTATAAACCGAGGTATCGGTGCTATACACCGGGCATGTAAATACAACTATAAACCGATGTATCGGTGCTATACACCGGGCATGTAAATACAACTATAAACCGAGATCTCGGTGCTATACACCGGGCATGTAAATACAACTATAAACCGAGGTATCGGTGCTATACACCGGGCATGTAAATACAACTATAAACCGAGGTATCGGTGCTATACACCGGGCATGTAAATACAACTATAAACCGAGGTATCGGTGCTATACACCGGGCATGTAAATACAACTATAAACCGAGGTATCGGTGCTATACACCGGGCATGTAAATACAAC